>JAJONR010000652.1:0-153018 GCA_029582245.1 Solanum etuberosum | reverse complement strand
AAACAAATCATGTTGCTCGTAATCATATTTCAATCCATTGGTTTTGTCGTTTTGTTTAAAAAAAATGAAAGGGTTTGTTTTTCTTTTCTAAATTAATTCAATTGAGATTTTTTTTGTCTATTCTTCTGATTATGTAATGATCTGATTCATGCGGTGACATGATAGTAGGCAACCTCCAAAAGGTTCGATCAAAACATTTTCATAAAAGGGAAAGGGAAGACAATGAACAAAACAAAGTTGTGATGAGACAAATGGCCTTTTGAACTCATGATGTTAGGTGCTTAACATAAAATGTGTAATTGATATGTACAAACTGTCTAACCCTTAACAAGTTTGTTCATTTTTCTTTAGTTTTAGTAAGCTTTTTGTGGTTGGTTTGGGGCAAACTGGAAGAACACTCATACTTCTCCAGGTCTAAGGTAAGAGCGTCAATGAAAACCACTACTGAAACTGTGGTGAATCAGGTACAAACTCTAGTTGATTTACTGACAAGAGAGTCAGACACAATCGAGGAAAATCAAACACTGAGACATGTTATGGCACAAATCTAGCAAGCCTGGGCCAATGGCAAAGAACCACCAACGTCTATTCCCAATTTTCTTGAGATCACAAGCATCCGATCCTCATCTTCTCAAGTCCCAATATATGATCCTTTCTTCCCTCTAGGTATGGTCCCTTTGATAATTATGGGGCCGGACCATCAATAACACCCCTTCAAGGCATGCCATCCAGGAATAGTCCCATTATCACGACAATTGCACCGGTCTATACTCTCCCACAACCAACTGTGGCACAAAGAGCAACTCAAGTGGGAGAAATCACCGCCCAACCAGAGTAGTACTTTACTCTTGGGATAGCATTCGGGGGCCCTAACTCTATCTATTTTGGTTCCCATATCGATGTTGAAAGGCCCACTTAAAGATCATAACAAAGGAAATGATCAAAAAATGAAAAGCATCGAGCAACACATGAAAAGTATGCAAGGGCTAGCAGGGCGCAAGAGTGTCACGTTTAATGACTTGTGTATGTTCCCAAATGTCCACCTTCCACCTAGTTTCAAAACCCCCAAATTTGATAAGTATGATGGGCACAGTGATCACATAGCTCATCTTAAGCGATACTACAATTAACTTAGGGGGTGCGGGGGTAAAGAGGAACTACTCATGGCTTACTTTGGTTAAAGTCTGACAGGTGTTGCCTCAGAATGGTTCATAGAACAAGAATTCTCCCACTAGCACATTTGGGATGATATGACTCAAGATTTTGTTAAGAAATTTCAGTACAATGTTGACATCATGCCAGATCACAATATACTCTCTAATATAAGAAAGAAGCCAAATGAAAGCTTTAGAGAATATTCTATCAAATAGAGAGAGCAAGCATCCAGGGACAAACCACTATTGGATGAACAAGAGTTGGTCGATATTTTCATAGAGGCTCAATATCCTGACTACTTCCATCACTTGACAGTCGGAATGGGAAGACTATTTCACACAATAATAAAAATTGAAAAAATGGTCTAAAGTGGTCTCAAAACAGGAAGAATCATGAGCCAGGCCGCAATCAAAGCTACCACACAGTCTTCCTCTCAACAGTGCTTTTCGAGGCTCCACTCCCCCCCTGAATATGTAAGGCCATTCAGGGTGGTTCAGACAGTTTTAAAAATCTTAAAAGGAAAGAGGAAGTTACTTTGCTAGCTTCAAGGACAAGAGGCATGAAAAGGAAGTTTGATTGTCCTTACCCGCCAATTCAGGGACAATCTAGCTATCCTCAACACTATTATCCTTATGTACCTCGATATTCGGTATCTCTATCTGCATACACAATCTTTAATGCTCAGCCATATGTGCATCCTCTTACTCGCCCATATTTTCGAACTCCAACTCAAGGAAACCTTCACCCACAATGAACACCCTATCAAGTCCCTGACAACCCTCCTCCTGCGCAAAATTATGATCAAGAGTAGGGACAGAAAAGGAAATTCATTCCATTAGGAGAGTCATACTCTAGCTTATTTCAAAAATTAAGAAAGAAAGGAGTGATTGAGCCTATTCCACCACATCGTATGAATCTAAATGCTCCAGACTTCCAGGATAATTAAATATGTGAGTATTATTTGAGGCCCCAGGACACATCACTGATAATTGTTGGACCTTGAAGGGGGCAATAGAGAAACTAATCAATCTCGGAGTAGTCGTTGTGATAGATGATCAAAACACTCCAAATGTAACTAATAACCCACTTCTGGCTCAAAACAATGTTCATTTGGTGGGTATGATCTGCAATGATCAAGAGTACAAACTCCTTGGAAAGATAGGAAAGCTGATTAGGAAGATTGGAGAGGAAGATAAGTCGATAAAGAGTTTAGAACCAGTCGCATCTTTGAGTGTGGAAGGTGCCAATCTTGATATCAAATTTTTGTGTGTCCCTGTAGTTTCAAAGAGGCTTGTATTTCAATCGGGTATGCTGAAGTTGTATGTCCGAAAAGACTTCTCTTTGATACAAAAGGACCAAAGTTGCTTGACAAAGTTGACAAAAACTATCTTGATTAAGCCAATCCAGCAGCTCCCTGTAACTGATATAAAGGCTATTCCTAGGAACAATAATAAGATTGCCGTGTTTTATCGAGCAAAGGATGTTATTGAAGAAGTTGATGAAGCAAGATGGTTGACACGCTCTGGAAGATGTTATTCTCAAGAAAAGTTTAGGAAAGGGAAGATGGCCCAAGATATCCAAGTAACAGTGAAGAAAGCAATCACTGAGGAAGAAGTAGAAGATTTTCTAAAAAAGATTAAGTTTCCAGATTACTCTATTGTGGAACAATTGAAGAAAACCCTAGCACAGATTTCACTGTTGTCTCTACTCTTACACTTAGAGAAACATCATCCTGTGTTGACTAAAGATTCTAAATGAATCACATGTCTCAAAGGAGACCACAATAAATCAATTAGAGAAAATGGCCAACCACATATTTGAGGCAAACACAATTCCTTTCACTGATGATGAGTTGCCCACAGAAGAAGCTGGACACAACAAAACCTTGCATCTTACAGTGAAATATGAAGGGCACTATGTAATAAGGGTCATGATAGATGGAGGATCAGGGGTAGACATATGTCCTCTCTCTACGTTGTAAAGATTGAAAAATAACCCTAACAAAATTTACCCCATCAATGTGTGTGTTCGATCTTATGACGGCCCAAGGTGGGATACTACTGGTGAAATTAAGTTAACCATGACAATTGGACCGGTGGACTTTATGATCGTGTTCCAAGTAATGGACATGGACACATCTTATAATTTTCTCTTGGGGAGGCCATGAATCCACATGGCCCGGGCAGTTCCATCAACTTTGCATCAGGTCGTTAAGTTTAAATACGACCATCAGGAAATCAGTGTGCATGGTGAAGATGCTTTACTATTTACAGAGATCCATCCACTCCATACATTGAAGAAAAATAAAGATGTGATTATGTTGTTTACCAATCTCTTGAGGTGGTAAATGAGACGCCATCATCCAACCATGTCTCTCTTCTGCCTCTTCAATGGTAGCAACGACAATGCTTAAATATGGTTATCAACCTGATAAAGGTTTGGGATCATATTTGCAAGGAATCATGGATCCCATTACTCTTTTGGGAAACCAAGGCACTTCTTGCCTCAGATACAAGGAAACCGAGAGAAATGGAGATAAGTATAAGAATCACAAAAAGACTGATTGGGCACTGCCACAACCGTTTCCCCATATTTATCATTCATTCATCAAACTTCAGGGTCAAGAAATTCAAGCTTCCTCTACTCAAGAGGACATTAAAGAAGTTTGTTAGGATCTCAGTTGGTTGTTTTGTGAAGTGAACATGGTCCAAGTCGGTGAAGGTACAAGTCATGGCGATGTGCAGCTCGTGGGCTCAGGTGTTGAGCTAAACAATTATGAAGCCGCTTCTCTCCCTATAAGGAAGGAGTCTTGGTAGTTTGGTTTGTTACTCTTTTTGTATTTGATTATTGTCAGTGTTGTGCTCCGAATATTTTTAAAGTTTTTTTGTATTAGTGTTAACCCTTCTATCCCCTTTCAATTTCAATTTCAATGAAATTCCAATTCCATAGTAAAAATTTTTCTTTATCCCTCCCCTACTTCTTTTTTTCCATTTTTCAGTTCTGTGAATGTTGACTTTGATAACATGAAATGCATGCAGAATTCACCGCCAAATATCAAAGAGTTGTTTATTCTTGAATCAACAAGTCAAGAGGTTGAATATGATGAATATGAGGCTTTTAGGTAAATTAATAGGGAATTGAAACAATTTGATAACAAACCTAAGCCTAACCTTAGTGAAATCAAGGCAATTAATTTGGGAAGTACTGATGAAGTCAAAGAAATTAAAAAATAAGCCTTCATGTAAAACATGAAATTATGGATGCCATAATCCAACTTTTATTTGAATACAAATATGTGTTTGCTTGGTCCTATGATGACATGCCGGGTTTGAGTGTCGATTTAGTCGTTCATAAATTGCCCACTCATTCTGATCTTCCACCCGTCCAACAACAAAGAAGAAAATTCAAACCAGACGTGAGTGAAAAAATCAAGGAAGAAATCATGAACAACTAAGTGAAATTGTAATCCAAGCCATTCTTACAATACTTGGCTGGAAATGTTGTTCATGTGCCAAAAAAGGATGGAAAGACAAGAGTTTTTGTTGATTATTGGGATTTAAGCAAAGATAGTCATAAAGACAACTTTCTCTTACCCAGTATCCACATTCTAGTTGATAATTGCGCCAAACACAAAATTCAATATTTTGTGGACTACTATGCTGGGTATCATCAAATTTTGATGGATGAAGAGGACGTTGAGAAACCTACTTTCACAACTCCATGTGGGACCTATTGCTACAGGGTCATGCCATTCGGTGTTAAAAATGTTGGGGCAACTTACATGTGGGTATGGCCACCATGTTTCATGACATGATGCACATAGAAATTGAAGTATACATCGCTGAAATAATCATCACGTCTAAACACAAGCTGACCATGTGCAAGACCCGAGAAAATTCTTCGAAAGAGTGCGAAGATAAGATCTCAAGCTTAATCCAGCAAAATGTGCATTTAGAGTTCCATCTGGAAAGCTTTTGGGTTTCATAGTAAGAATAAGTGAAATCAAATTGGACCCTTAAAAAATAAAAGCCATTCGAGAATTGTCACCCCCGAAAAATAAGACTGAAGTCATGAGTCTACTTGGGAGGTTGAACTACATCAACAAGTTTATTTATCAACTCACAACCACTTGCGAGCACATTTTCACACTTTTAAAAAAGGATGCTGTTGTCAGATGGATGAAAGATTGTCAACTAGCCTTTGACGAAATCAATGAGTATCTGTCTAACCCTCCAGTATTGGTCCCGCCTAAACCTCATAGGTCTCTCTTGCTATATCTTTTAGTGACAGATAATTCCTTTGGGTGTGTTCTTGGTCAACACGATTCCAAAGGCAGAAATGTGCAAGCTATCTACTACTTGAGAAAGAAATTCACTAGTTATGAGGTCAAGTACACACTCTTGGAAAGGAAATGTTGCGCCCTAACTTGGGTAGATCAAAAGTTAAGGCATTATCTTTTGTCCTACACAACTTATCTCATATCTAGGATAGACCCTTTGAAGTAAATTTTTCAGAAGCCAATGCCAACCGGTATAATTGTGAAATGGAAACTTTTGCTCACAAAATTTGACATTATATATGTCACTCAAACTGCAATGAAAGCTCAAGCTTTGGAAAATCACTTAGCAGAGAACCCAATTGATGGTGACTACGAACCATTGGATACATATTCTCTAGATGAAGAGATTTATTCAATTGAGGAAGTAGATCCAGACGAAAAGCAGACCTGGAAATTATAATTTGATGTGGTAATAAATGCAAAAGGCACAGGGATTAGGGCAGTTCTTATATCGCTCACAAGACAGCATTACCCTGCAACAGCTCGACTTCATTTCTTATGTACAAATAACACAACAGAGTATGAAGCTTGCATCATAGGTCGAAATATGGCGATAGATTTGGATGTGCAAAAAATTGATTGAGTTGGGAGATTCTAATTTGCTTATTCGGAGAGCTCAAGGAGAATAAATGGAAAATTCAAGACCTCTAGCTTCTTCCATACAGAAAATGTGTGGAAGATCTTAGCAAAAGGTTTAGGTCCATCGAGTTTAGATATATCCCAGGTTTCATAATGAATTGGAAGATGCCTTGGCTACTTTGGCCTCAATGCTTCCATATCATGGCAACACTTACAACACTCCTTTGGAAATTCAAGTTCATGACCAACACAAATATTGTAACACAATTGAAGTAGAACCAGATGGTAAGCCATGGTACCTAGGCATCAAGCAATATTAGCAGACAAGAAAATGTCCATAACATGCTAATAGAAGCCAAAAAAGAGCTATTAGACATATGGCTAGTGGTTTCCTTTTGAGTGGGGAAATTTTATGTTAACGAACCTGGATTTAAACCTGCTAAGATGTGTGGATGCTGAAGAAGCCGAGAAGATCATAAATAAAGTATATGATAAGGTATGTGGACGACACATGAATGGCTATGTCATTGCAAAAAAGATACTTCGAGCATGGTATTACTAGCTTACCATGGAACAGGATTTCTTTCACTTTGTGAAAAATTGTCATCTGTGCCGAATTTTTGGTGACTTAATTCATTCACCTCCTTCAAAGTAGAACCCTATGACCGCTCCTTGGCCTTTTACTGCATGGAGAATGGATGTCGTCAGACCAATTGAGCCAGAGGCTTCTAACATACATCTTTTCATTTTGGTCACAATTGATTACTTTATTAAATTGGTGGAGGCAATCAATTTCAAAGCATTCACTAATAAGGCGGTCATGAATTTTATCCATTCAAACATCATTTGTCATTTTTGGTATTCAAGAACTATCATCACAAATAATGCTACAAATCTTAATAGAAATTTGATAAATGAGGTATGTGAGAACTTCAAAATTGTGAATCACATTTGTACTCCATACCAACCAAAAGACAATGGAGTTGCTGAAGCTTCTAACAAAAATATCAAAAAGATTCTCAGGAAGATGATTTAAGATACTAGGAAATGGCATGAGAAGTTTCCTTCGCACTTTTGGGATATCACATAATAATGCGCACTTCGATTGGTGCAATCCCTTATTTGCTGGTGTATGAGACATAGGATGTAATACCAGTGAAATTCAAAATTCCATCCTTTTGAATTATTGTGGAAGTTGAAATTGAGGATACTGAATGGGTCAAAACCCGATTAGATCAGCTCACATTAATAGATGAAAAATGATTGGTGGCCTTGTGTTTTGGCCAGCTTTATCATCAAAGTATGGCTCGTGCATACAACAGAAAGGTGCACCCAAGACATTTTGAAGTAGGCCAATGGGCCTTAAAGCGCATTCTTCCACACTAAGAAGAAGCCAAGGGAAAGTTTACCATAAATTGGCAAGGTCCATATCTTATCAAGGAAGTATTGTCCACAGGAGCTTTGCACCTTGCTGATGTGGAGGGAAAAATTAGAGTAATAATTGTTAACGCGGACGTAGTCAAAAGATACTACATCTAATGCATTCTAAGATACTTTTACAAGTTTATGGTTGGGAAGACAAAGGTCCCTTGTTCAAAAAAAAATCCTCTCTTTGTACAATTTAAACTAAGTTTGACCTGATTCTGAAAGAATACGTAGGCAACTTTTGGGGTTCGGTCATACCATTAAAAAATCAACATTCCAGTATTTATAGGAAATTGGTTCATTTTTTTAATTTTTATTTTGATAGAATAGTGATAAAATTGTAATTAAGTTTATGATTCTATTCAACCATCGACATTTGGACCAACTCTCTAAGAATAATAGTTTCAATGTGTCTTGCACAAACAATTGATCATCAAAGACAACACTGTGAGTCATCAAAAAAAAAAAGAAAAAAATTGAATTATGAGTGAAAACCCTTGTGGGCACCATAAGCCAAAGTGGGTTAATGGGCCAGATCACAGGCCTAAGACAAGCCAGTGATTATGCTAAGGTGTATCTAAGGGAAATGGTTAGGCTTGATCTGGGTTTTTGTAGATCGTATAAAAAAATTGACTCATTTCATTTCCGTCATGGTTTCTTATTTGATGGAAGATTATGCTAAGTTGTATATAAGGGAAATGGTTATGTTTCATGGAGTGTCCCTATCCATTATCTCTGATCATGGTACCCAATTTACTTCTCAATTTTGGAAATCTTTCCTAAAAGGCCTCGGTACTCGTGTCAAGCTTAGTACAACCTTTTATCCTCAAACTGATAGGCAAGCAGAGCATACTATTCAGACTGTGAAAGATATGTTGAGAGATTGTTAGATTGATTTCTAGGGTAATTGGGATGATCATTTGCCTTTGATTGAGTTTGCATACTGATAACTCTCAACTACACTTCATCCAATTCTAAGTGTAGACGATCGCTAACAAGTATAAACCCAACTAAGAGTTGGGGTCGATCCCACAGGGAGTGATACAGTAAAGAATTCGATTAAGAAGTAAAATTGTGTCCTAATCGTTTGTAGAGGTAGAAGTTTCGGGACATTAATGTAAATCACAAAGTTTTGACAATTTAATGTCAAATGGGGGGGGGGATTTAGGTAACCAATTTATGACTACTAAAAATGGAAGTAAACAAGTAGGGGGGGGTGGGGTTCTTGGGAGTGTGGTAAATTAAATGCTAATTTCAAGCTATATAAAATTCCCTCACCTTGGAAGGGATGTTGGGATTCCTGGGTTTGGTGAATCCCTCAAACTTGTGGAATAGTATCCTATCCCAGATGGCTAGGTGGTCATCCATAACTCCATCTATGGAGAACTGTTTCTCCTCAAGAATCATACGTTCACCTGCAGCCGTGAGCTTATTCAAAGCTCTTGGAGCTATAATTGACAGGACGCTGGAAGCTGGTGCTTGTGAAGATGAGGGTTGCACCAACTTTTATCTCATCTCTGTCTGCTTTCTAACTACCCCCTGTCAGGGCTGCACCCTTTCTTGGGTTGATGATTGTGTAGGGGTACTTTAATGAGGTCTAAAAGCCTCTAAAGGACCATTTATTGTTATTCCCCAATGTCTTTTCAGTGGAGGTGGAGGAGGAGAGGACTCTCTATCCGACTCCATGTCGGAAGAGACCACTTGTTTGTCTTTTGTTCTTGTCATTACCTGCAAAGCACACATTCAAACAATGGATTTATGAAGGTTAGGTGAATTCAAACGCAAATGAAAACATGATTCGAAAACACTCGTAAGGCTCACCTAACAGGAAGGAGATGCACCAAATAGGATCAATGAGCTCTGGTGAGCTCACAGAATCAGACAATATCAATTTATTCAGGGTTCATGTACAAAAGGCGAAGCTAATGCTAACTCGGTGATTTGGCGAGTTAGTTTCGGTGAGCTAAGTTAAGTCCGCAAAAACTGACAGTGCAAAAGGGAAAGTAACAGGCATCAAGAGCGATATCCTCTCCCACTTGTTGATTTGCCAAGTGGGTTCGGCGGACTAAGACAAGCCCGCCGAATGGGAAAATACCCAAGGTTATGTTCATGCTAAAAAAAGGTGATCTAGATCTTACTCGGTGATTCGCCTAACTCCATTGGCGAACTAAGACAAGTTCATCGAAAAGGAAGTTTCAGCACAGCACCAAATTTTCACAAAAAAAAAACCAACACATACAACAAATACTAGTCCCCCCCAACATTACGATCTACCTATATGCTTCTCTACCTATGGGTACACATATTTCCCTCATTTATCACTAAGTATTGCATTAATTGATGATTTTCCATTAAGAATGTAGTCACCCTGTCTATCATTGGGAAAAATCATGCAATTGGGTCAACACTGAACTACTCAGACTTAACTCATATCAAATTAGGCTTAGACCCAATAATTTAACCGATCCAATTCAACGATTTAACTAAAACAATCACGGATCATCAATTTGACAGGCATTCAAAGTTAAAATCATACGAGCATAGTTAAATCACATCAATATGATGCTACCCATTGCAATCAGGCACTCAAAAACAGTTAAGGGGCTCAAGCCCACATCCTATATGCTTTCTAAACTCAAAAATAACAACAAGAAGCTGAAACACAAACCTTAAGGCCAAAAATAATCAAGAAATTGAGGGATCGGGGTTGGGTTGATACGAACTCCAAGTAAATGCAATCTTAGCCCCTTGCATATGCCTACACGAGGCTCACAAACACTCAAAATGCACAATGCAAGAGAAATGAGTCGAAAAAGCTCTCGGATTACAAAGATATGAAATTTTTTATTTGAAAAGACCTTTGGCGTTTTTATATCAAGCCCATTCGGCAACCATGACTACCTTTTCTGAAACACCAACTAGAGCTTATGCTCGCTGAACTTCCCTGAATAAACACCAAACCTGAAGGCTGCTTTAGCGGATATGATGGAGTCAGCTTAACGCACTTCGGCGAATCGCCCTTTGGAGTTCTGATCACCGGTCGTGACAATACACTTTTCCATCTTTTAAAATTTAGCATCCTCCGGGCACTGCCCACTGTTGGTTCAAACCATATTCACCAACTTGGTTCAACTTCCCATGACATGTTTGGACAATAAATTGATTTGGGTCATCATTTTTGCCATGTTTTCATCTCTTTTATGGCCCTTCTCGATTTGTCCTTTGCTCAAACCCACTTGTAGAAGGGACACTTGGTGTAACACCCCAGATTCGAGAATGGAGAATAATATCAGTTTTTAGAAGTTGCAGGTGCCAGCCACGGAGGCCAACCACGGACGGTAGGTGTGGTCTGTGGACTGGTCACCTGCGAGATCCCCAGAGGCCATGAACCACGGCTTGACCAACAGACCGTCGGTCAGACCATAGTCCATGGTTAGGGGTCCGTAGGTAAGGGCCCCAATTCCACCTCTCTGAAGCCAGATGACAGACCTGTAGGACGGACCTTCGGTCAGACCACAATCCATCGGTCAGGGTCCGTACGTTGTGTTCGACTGTTAGCTTAGGGGTAGTTGGGTCTTTTCCTATTTATTTTATCCCTAAAATACATCATTTTACTCAGTTTAAGCCTAATATTCTAGTCAGAACCTAACCAAAAACATTATTCACCAAAAATCATCTAACTTGGAGCGAAAAGAGAAGAAAGAGGCGACATTTTTCCCAATAACACTCATAAGGTTTGCTTCAAGTTTTAGCCCCAAAATCGAAGGATTTCTCCGTAGATTTTGTCACCAGGTATGTGGAATTTCACTACTTTCATCCACTAGGTCCCTAGAATTCAGTCAGTTCATTGATTCTCCATATCTTGTATAGACCTAGAGTTTCTAAAACCTTGGATATTTACTCTGATTTAGCTGTTGTAGTATCCTAAATTGAAATAGTTTGTTTCTTGGAAAGTTTGCTTAATTCCTTGTATGAAACTCAGAACCCTAGTTTGTATAAATTCTCTTAGTTCATGAATTATACTTGCTAGGTCAGTAAACAGATAATCATGCTCCAGATTTCAGATGTCACGTTATTAGTACATAAATGTTGCATTCTTAGATTGCATGTCAGTATTTTGAGCTATTCAGTTACATTTGTGTCATATACATATTCAGTTGGGAGTAGACTTTGCACCGAGTTGGACTAGGGTTCAGCGTACCCTTATAGTCCTAGAATTATGTGCCCCCGTAGGAGTATAAGTCGCCTTTATTGGGTATCTGATTTAGTGATCACGCCAGTCATGCCTTTATAGCCCTGGCAAGGTATATTGGGTCCTCTCGATGGGGCGTATACATCAAACTCCACGTTTAGCTCGCGTGGTTTTATGTCAGTTAATAGTAGCTCCCACAGTTAGAATCTTAGTGCATTTGACCAGGTTTCCAGTATATACTTCAGCATTCAGTTCAGCATGTTATTTTCATGATTAGTACTTGGTCGTTGCATTTAGCTTAGGTTTTCAGTTATGTTTCATTATTTACATTCTTCCTCAGTTATGCTTTGTTCAGCTTATATATATTTATTCAGTTTAGTATCTATGTCCTGCATGCTTGGTACATTCCAAGTACTGATGCATACTCTGTGCTACATCCTTTCATGATGTAGGTTCAGGTACTCAGCATCCAGATCGCGCTTAGATCGATTCTCGATCCACAGTCAGGAGCTTCAGTGGTGAGTTCTCATATTCCGAAGACAATAGACATGCTTTTATTTTAGTCTTTTTATTCAGTTTTCAGTTTTGTTAGAGTTTACTGGGGAGCATGTCCCAGCAACTTAACTTAGTTAGAGGCTTTTCAGACATAGTAGTAGAATCAACTTGAATTGTTAAGTTTAATCATTTAGTTGTTATTAAACTCTTAGTATGGTTTATACAGTCAGACTAGTTGGATATTCCTCACTTTCAGTTATCTATTGTTTTAGCTTCCGCGCAGTGCATGTTTTATTTAGTTATTCTCGTATGCTTGATATATGCCAAACATAGGGTTAGCTTTGTGTCACTCGTGATCCTAGGTCCCGTGTTACGTCAAGGGGGTAGCCTCGGGGTGTGACAAACTTGGTATCAGAAGAAGGTTAAATTTCAGTGGTCAAATGAGTGTGAGTAAAGTTTCTGAGAAATGAATCCTAGGTTGACTACAACTCCTGTATTGACTCTACCAGATGGTTCAGACGGGTATGTGATTTATTGTGATGCATCGAGGGTCGGCCTAGGTTGTGTGTTGATGCAGCGAGGTAAGGTCATAACTTATGCTTCTATACAACTTAAGGTCCATGAGAAGAACTACCCGACTCATGACCTCGAGCTTGCAGCCGTAGTATTTTCCCTAAATATCTGGAGACACTATTTGTATGGTGTTCATGTTAATGTGTTCACAGATCATAAGAGCCTACAGTATGTGTTCACCCAGAAAGAGTTGAATCTTCGTCAGAGGAGATGGCTTGAATTCCTCAAGGACTATGACATGAATGTGCTTTACCATCCTGGTAAGGCCAATGTAGTGGCTGATGCTCTCAGTAGACTGTCTATGGGTAGTGTAGCACATGTTGAGGGGGAAAAGAAAGAGTTAGCCAAAGATGTTCACCGGCTTGCTCGCTTAAGAGTTTGCCTCACGGACACATCAGATGGTGGGGTGATAGTTTAGAATGGATCAAAATCTTCATTGGTAGCGGAGCTTAAGGAAAAATAGGATAGTGATCCTATATTACTTCAGTTGAAAGGTGTAGTTCATCAATAGAAAGTCGAGGTTTTCTCCCAAGGTGGAGATGGTGTGCTTCTGTAACACCCCGAAAATTTCTAAGTTAAGCCCAAACCATTCTTGAATTGTGTATAAGGTCGTACTGAGTGACTCTTAATTTTTCTTAGGTGTTAAGGTAAATTCTTTAGTGTGGGAATGATTTTGGATATCAATTAAGGTCACTAAAAACTCCTAACACAAAGTTGAGTTGAAAGTTTACTTACCGATTAAGTTTTGATTTAAGATTCTCCTTAGGTCAACTTCAAGAGACCATATCTTTTAGAATATAAAGAGT
This sequence comes from Solanum etuberosum, assembly GCA_029582245.1. Lineage (NCBI taxonomy): Eukaryota > Viridiplantae > Streptophyta > Magnoliopsida > Solanales > Solanaceae > Solanum > Solanum etuberosum. The sequence continues at coordinate 139,454 of JAJONR010000652.1, read as the reverse complement.
GACGTGGCCCATAACCTATCAAATTAAAGGTATTTGAATCTACTTTCCAACACCACCAATTTCAGGTCAATCCAATATTTGAGTAAAAAGTTATGACCATTTTAGTAACTGGTGTAGTGCAGTTCCGTTTTAGCCGTGGGAAAATTCTAAATAAGGTAATTTTCTTCTCCTTATACCACTAGGAACACCTTAAAAACGGATTTCTTAACTCCTATAAAGCCCTAAACAATCCCATTTCCATCTTTTAATCCATCATTCTCTTGTCTCTCAAACTCTAAGGCAAAACCCCAAGGAAAAATCAAAGTAGAAGACTCCATTCAAGATTCTTTCAATTTTTTTAAGATTCTTTCAATCTTTTTCAAGTTTCTTCTTCAAGGTAAGTCCTTCTACAAGAATTTCATTCTTTCCAATTCAAATTCCTCCATACAATTATGAATCACTAATGAAAATTATAATTCTTGGCCTCAAGAAACTAATTCATGAAATCTCAAAAAGGTTTTCTTGATTGTTTACCTTCAAGCTAGGGTTTCAAGGCTTCAAATCAAGTTCTTCAAGATTCTTTAAAGAACCTTGTTCTTCCAGGTATGTAAGACTATCATAGTGTTGGACTAGTTCGTCCTCATGCCCTACATCTACTTTCAAATCAATAAAAGAGAAATCTAGGATGCAACCCCTAGATTTGAGTATTCTTGAGATAAGTTGATTTTGAGTTCTTGATTATTTTTTTAAATTCTACTCCTAATTATTGAATTGCTATATGTTATGCATTAAGATTCTTGAATAGATTTGTTCATGTCAATAATTCAGCATGAACCCTATTTTGAGTTATAAATCTTGAGAAGTTTTTCAAAGCCAATTTGAGGAAGTAAAGATGAGTTTTGAGAAAAAGTTTAAAGGTTCTATTTCATAAATACTTAACAGTTTCTAATGTTATTTTATTTATATATATATTCATATACATATGTACCTATGTCAATTATTGGACTTGAAAGATAAGTTCATAAGTGCATGTTTTCAAGAAGGTAAACACGTCTCATGTTTTGAAAAGTATTTCATGTAATGTAAGAAGTCCATTCTTTGTAATGGGTGAATTTAGCACAAAGTTATATTAATTATTTTGGGAGTATTATCGAGCACCGAGATGGGTTAGAGTCTTTTATGATTCAGAAGTCCCATAGAACTACGTAGCCAGCGTAGGATAGGATAGCATTGATTCTTCATGCTACTCCTCACTATCTCTGAGAAGGCCAATTAGATGGATCCATAGTCACGATATCATCCTATACCCCGACAAAGTATAGGATGGCCCTCGAAACGTGAGGTGAAATGTTGTATCATTGCTAGGCTCATGGTAATGGTTGTCGGTTAGAGAAACTCCCCACAAGTAAAGTATATTATTTTCATGTTGCTTTCATTGTATATTTTATTGTAAAGCTTAAATGGTTTTCACTTCATGTTCATGTATTGATTCGGTTGAGTTGCTTTTAGTCATTCAGTTCAGTTATTTGTTTACTCAGCCATATTACATACTCGTATATGTCATTCAACCTGCATCCTTTTATGATGCAGATATAAGTATTCATGATTATCAACAGACGCTTCGTTGAGATCACTCTACACTCCAGTTAGGTTTGGTGAGCCTCCTTATATTCCAGAGGACTTCACAGTTACTTTCCAATTAGTAGTTTTGAGGTGTCGTGGGTCTTGTCCCGACATCCTTTCTTAATAGTAGAGGCTTCATAGATAGAAAGTTTTGGAGAGTCTTTCAGTTTTAGATATTTTTATTTAAAACTTATGTTTCATACTAAGTATATCCAGTTCATTTTTGAGATTCAATAAAATGTTTTTAAACGTTTCTTTCAATTTGATGCTTATGTATGCTTGAGTTAGTCTTCCGCTTGTAGTCAGCCAGGATGAGGATTCGCTTGAGGGCCACCAATGGTTCTCGAGTGCCGGCCACTTCCAAGGTATAGGCTTGGGTCGTGACAGCTTCGTTACTAGGGTCGCTTATGTGTTCCTAATGTGGGTGAGTTGAGGAAGCAGATACTTACAGAAGCTCATAACTCCAGGTATTCCATTCATCCAGGTGCCACTAAGATGTACCGTGATCTATGGGAAGTCTTTTGGTGGAACGGAATGAAGAGGTACATAGCAGACTTTGGGGCTAAGTGTCCTAATTATCAACAGGTTAAGGTAGAACATCAGAAACCAGGAGGTATGACTCAAGAGATTAGCATTCCTATATGGAAGTGGAAAGTGATAAACACGGACTTCATTACGGGTTTACCTCGTACTCGTAGACATCATGACTCCATTTGGGTAATAGTGGACAGAGTTACTAAGTCCGCTCATTTCTTGGCTGTCAAGACTACAGATTCAGCGGAGGACTACGCCAAACTCTACATCAATGAGATAGTCAGGTTGCATGGAGATCCCTTGTCTATCATCTCCGATAGAGGTCCTCAGTTTACCTCCCATTTCTGGAAATAGTTTCATAAAGGTCTTGGTACTCAGGTAAATCTCAGCACAACATTTCATCCACAGACAGATGGTCAGGTAGAGCGTAATATTAAGACCTTAGAGGACATGTTGAGAGCTTGCGTGATCAATTTCAAGGGTAGTTGGGATGATCACCTACCTCTCATAGAGTTCGCTTATAATAACAGCTTCCATTCCAGTATTCAGATGGCTCCGTATGAGGCACTATATGGGCATAGAAGTCCTATGCAGATGTGAGGAGAAGGGACTTAGAATTTGAAGTTGATGATTGGGTATTCCTGAAGGTGTCACCTATGAAGGGGGTAATGAGATTTGGCAAGAAAGGGAAGCTCAGTCCTAGATATGTAGGTCCTTACAGAATCCTGAAAAGGGATGGTAATGTGGCATATGAGTTAGAGTTGCCAGCAGAACTAGCTGCGGTTCATCTAGTCTTTCACATTTCCTTGTTGAAGAAATGTGTGGGTGATCCGGCATCAATAGTACCATTAGATAGTGTGGCTGTGAAGGATAGTCTCACTTATGAAGAGGTGCCAGTAGAGATTTTTGACCGTCAGGTTCCTATATTGAGAAATAAAGAAGTCGCTTCAGTGAAGGTTTTGTGGAGGAGTCAGTCCGTAGAGGGAGCTACTTGGGAAGCAGAAGCAGCCATGAAGGCTAAGTATCCTCACCTCTTTCCTTCCGATTCCATTTCAGATTGAGGTAATAGTTCCTCTCCAGTCTTTCAGTTTACCCTTGCACAAATTCAGTTTCAGTATCTTGTTCCTTTAGTTGTTCTTGCATTTCAACATATTTGCATGTTCTTGGAACTCAGTTCAGTTAGATATCCATTTCTAGTCATTAGTGGTAGGGATTGCAGCTCCTTCCCTCCATACTCAGCTAGTTTAAACTTTATTCGAGGACGAATGTTCCCAAGGGGGAGATAATGTAACACCCCAGATTCAGGAAAGGAGAATAATAGCAGTTTTTAGAAGTTGAAGGTGCCAGCCACGGAGGCCAACCACAACCCATGGATAGGACCACGGACTATAAGTGTGGTCCGTGGAATGGTCACATGCAAGATCCCCAGAGGCCATGAACCACGGCTTGACCAACGGACCGTCGGTCAGACCACGGTCCGTGGTTAGAGGTCCATAGGTCAGGGCCCCAGTTCCACCTTTCTGAAGCGGGATGACGAACCAGCAGGACGGACCGTCGGTCAGACCACGGTCCGTCAGTCAGGGTCCGTAGGTCGTGGTCGACTGTTAGCTTAGGGGTAGTTGGGTCTTTTCCTATTTATTTTATTCCTAAACTACGCCGTTTTACTCAGTTTAAGCCTAATAATCTAGTCAGAACCTAACCAAAACTGTTTTTCACCAAAAATCATCCAAACTTAGAGCGAAAAGAGAAGAAAGAGGCGCCAGTTTTCCCAAGAACAGTCAGAAGGTTTGCTTTAAGTTTTAGCCCCGAAACAAAGGATTTCTCCGTAGATTTCGTCACCAGGTATGTGGGATTTTACTAGTGGGTTCCTTTCATCCACTAGGTCGCTAGAATTCAGTCAGTTCATTGATTCTCCATATCTTGTATAGACCTAGGGTTTCTGAAACCTTATATATTTACTGTGATTTAGCTATTGTAGTATCCTAAATCAAAATAGCTTGTTTCTTGGAAAGTCTGCTTAATTCCTTGTATGAAACTCAGAACCCTAGTTTGTATAATTTTTCTTAGTTCATTAATTATACTTGCTAGGTCAGTTAAACATATAATCATACTCCAGATTTTGAATGTCACATTATCAGTATATAAATGTTGCATTCTCAGATTGCATGTCAGTATTTTGAGCTATTTAGTATTTCAGTTAAATTTGTGTCGTATACATATTCAGTTGGGAGTAGACTTAGCACCGAGTTGGACTAAGGTTCAGTGTACCCTCATAGTCCAAGAACTACGGGCCCCCGTAGGAGTATAAGTCCCCTTTATTGGGCATCATATTTAGTGATCACGCTAGTCATGCTTTTATACCCCTGGCAAGGTATATTGGGTCCTCTCGATGGGGCGTATACTCAGGTTTCCAATATATACTTCAGCATTCAGCTCAACATGTTATTTTCATGATTAGTACTTGGCCATTGCATTAAGCTTCGGTTTTCAGTTATGTTTCAGTATTTACATTCTTGTTTAGTTTAGTATCTATGTCTTGCATGCTCAGTACATTCCAAGTACTGACGCATACTCTGCGCTACATACTTTCATGATGTAGGTTCAGGTACTCAACATCCAGATCGCACTTAGATCAATTCTCGGTCCACAGCTTCAGTGGTGAGTCCTCATATTCCGAGGACAATAGACATGCTTTCATTTTAGTCTTTTTATTCAGTTTTTAGTTTTATTAGAGTTAGTTGGGGAGCATGTCCCTACAACTCAACTCAGTTAGAGGCTTTTCAGATATAGTAGTAGAATCAACTTGAATTGTTAAGTTTAATCTTTCAGTTGTTATTAAACTCTTAGTATGGTTTATACAGTCAGACTAGTTGGGTATTCCCCACTTTCAGTTATCTATTATTTTAGCTTCCGCGCAGTGCATGTTTTATTTAGTTATTCTCGTATGCTTGATATTTGCCAGACACAGGGTTAGCTTGGGGTCACTCGTGATCCTAGGGCCCATGTTACGTCAAGGGGGTAGCCTCAGGGCATGACACTTGGTCTTCCCTAGTATTCCATGCTCGGTTAACCTTAGTCATATCATTTAGCAGAAAAGTGGCTACATCATACGACTATCTCATCAATCCACTATGGACTAAGTGATCACCACACTCTTATTGACTGAATCAAGGCTGCAATAAAATTATTAAAACAACAAATTGTTCGGAATGCAATTCGTTGGACATTGCAAGACTTATTGAACCTCAGCCTCGTATCATGCAAAGGCTCAACTCCAATACATTCTAAAATTTTAATTTGGTGATGGAGTTTAACCATCTTCGAGGGTGGAAAGAATCTTTCCAAGAATGCCTCAGTGAGGTCATCCCACGAAGTAACAGAATCATTTGGCAACTTTGCTAACCATCGTTTAGCCTCTCTCGTTATAGAGAACGGGAATAACCTCAACCCTATGGATTCTTGGGAGATATTATTGAACATAAAGGGTCCACACACCTCCTTGAAAATCCTTAGGTGCTCATGGGGATCCTAATGAGCTAGACCCCCAAAAATTCCTTTCATTTGGAGCAATTGTATCATAGTTCTAGTTATGTGAAACATCGTCCTCTCTGTTGTAGGAGGAATCCAGATTGCTCCCATGGTTTGAATGACATTAACGGACATGTCATTGAGATCAAGTCATGACCCAAAGTACACCCTAGACGTGACATGACGTATAAGACCCCGAGAGGCCCTACACAAGTCACTTAGCATACATCATACAAGATAATAGAAACAAGAGAGTTTAAAAGTAGCATTTTGAATAACTGAGTTTGAAAAAAATAGCAGAAGTCTAAACATAAGTTCCAAATCCATATATTACATCAAAGGAGTGATTGAGATGTAACACATACATCACATACAATATCCAAAAATAAAAGACATGAAAGCAATAAAAGAGTCTCAGTCGTCGGAACATGAGGACTCACCAATTTTTGATATCTATATGAGATCACTAGCCACGAGTATAGGAGGTAGGAGAGTCGGACCCTACATTAGTGAAACAATATAGGCAAAATTATGTGTTAGTACATGGAATGTACCAAGTATGATGGCAATGCATAAGAGTTATGAAATCATGCAAAAAAGACTTTATATGACATGCAATGACTAGGCTAGATCATAAAATAACATGTTAGAAAACATAAGTCATAATCATTGTCAATGCAAGCTAAACATATTTGAAACACATTTGAGATACTTTTAGAAAGAAACCTTAGTTCATATTTGTTGGAGATTTACCTTTAACTGACATAGACCATGTGACCTATAACATGGAATCCAGTGTCTATCCCACACCGAAAAGAGATGTCCTTACTTTCCAAGGTAAGAACCATGAATTTCTAGCTTAGGTGGATCCACTAGCTAATTTCTTAGAAAGACAACCTATGGTGGCACATAGTTATGGGACATGGGTATTCGTCACTTTTCCACTTGGTGCTAAGCATAAATCCCACATAATAGTCATTAATCTTAATATTTCTTATAATTAGGGGACATGAGTAATCATTGCTTGTGTTATCATCCATGGAAGGGCACATTAAGTAGCCAATCAAGGCTATAGTTCATTAGAATAGCTCCTTAATCTTGATTCAAAATTTTGTTGAGAAACCCATTCAACCCTATGAATCCTTCATGTGAGAAAACCCTTTCACAATAATGTTTTGAGTAGTATGTGAGAAATCCTTTCACAATAACAACAACACATTGATGCTTTACTCTCAAAGAATCCTTAAAATTTTTTCTTCCATTTCATAAAGAAAAATGCATATCTTCATAAATTCATTTTTCGTGGTTCAAAAGCTTCATCATATAATCATAGTCTAGAAATTATGGATCATGCATGGGTTCATGTGAATTCAACTTAAAAACATGAAATTATCTCAATTCATGCATAAAAAGACATAAAACAATCAATTAGATCATAATTGAAAAGAACCCATGAGATTGAATATAACCCTAACTTCAATTGGAGATTCTAACTTGTAAAATTGGAGAATTAGGGAACCCTATGGAGTAAAGGACTCCATAGGTGAATACTATCATACATTGATGCCAAAAGCTCACAATTAATGGTGAATTTGGAGACTTAATCTGAAACCCTAGCCTTCTTCTTTAAGCTTCTAGAGAGAGAAATATTGGGGAAGAACTTGGAGGGATTTGGGGAAATTTGAAGAATGATTTAGAGTAGTTAGATTTTACGCTTAAAAGACTTATATAGGGTCTGGGATTAAGATTAGAACGACTTAGTATAGGGTTAAAACGATTAGGGAAATGACCCAGGATTAGAACGACTTAGTATAGGGTTAAAATGATTAGGAAAATGACCCAGAAGCCCCTCTTAAATATCTGTCTACTCGACCTACGTTTCAGACCTACGGTTCGTAGGTCAACTATCACGACCCAAAACAAGTCATGAGTGGCACCCACAATACTTAACCTCCTAGGTGGGCGAACCAACAAATCTAACCCAAACTTTTATTAATTGTTCAACTTACGAAATACTAACCATAATGCGGAAGCTTAAATCTTATTAAAGTAAGAAATACAAATCCACTAGCGTCTATTAAATATCATTTCCCAAAACCTGAAAGTCATCACATCAAGGCCATCTAAACCCAAAATACTAAGTCTAAGAATATCGAAGACACCAAAATAAATAAAGTAATGTGTGTCCGAAAACTAAGGACATCATGCCATGACCGAGAGAATCCAACACGAGCTTGAATGAATAGCTCACTCTGGAACCTGATATGCTGGAGACTGGATAGAGCTGAGGGCCAGTCAAAGTCGCTGGTACACTCGCTGCACTCCACAAAATAAAACGAAGAGAAACACAAGTAGGGGTCAGTACAGGGCAAAATGTACTGAGTAGATATCATCGGCCGACCCAAAATAGAAACTAATATACAATAAGTAATAGTATAAAATCAACTATAACACTTAGCAGGTGGCAAGCAACAAACAACATGAACAAGTGACAACAACACCGAAGCAAGTACGTAATCAGTCACAATATCAAACACACATACACGAGGACTCATGCCTCCACACCACGCTCAATTGGGAAATGGGTTCTTTGAGATTGAGTACATTAAGTTAATTCAATATATTTTCCTTTAATGTTACCGTGTCAGAACGTCACACCCGATCCAATAATACCGTGTCGAAAAGTGACACCCGATCCAATAATATTGTGTCGGAACGTGACACCTGATCCAATAATACTGTGCCGGCTCGTGGCACCCGATCCAAATATATTGTGCCGGCTCGTGTCACCCGATCCAACCATATAGTTAATTCATTTGTCATTCTTTATCATCTCTTTTCACTTCCTTAACAATATTTAATTAAGCCTTCTATATTCAAGGCATCACTTTAATAGAAAAAGTTCAAGATTATGGATTTTTGCGGTCTTGGGATTACAGAACAATCACAACAATATATGAGTTATCCAAACCACAACTACCAAGTACATAGAAAACTTCACAGTATCACTCAATGAATATCAATCGCTATTAAGAGTCTATCTATCACATAGAATAAACCATAACCTACCTCCACCGAAGAACCGAAGTCAAGCAAGCTAATTCCCCAATGTCTTTGCTTTCCTTCAATGCCTCAGATGATTTCCAATCTATTAAATATACATAATTTGTAAGTAAACACGCTCAATCCTATAATCAAGTTTCAACCGTGATCTCAATTAATAGGTCAAATCTTATATTTCTTAAATTTCAAGTCTAGGGTTAAGTCATAATTCCTTCAAATAATATAACTCTAATAAAATTCATCTAATGCAATACACTTAATATTTAATTACTTATCTCAATATATTAAAATTTAATTTATAAGATGATAAACCTAAAAATTAATAAATTTTAAACCTAAACCAGTGCGTACTACGGAACACTGGCAGACTAGCCTATTCCTAATGGTTTCAATTACAAGTATCAATCCACCCAATCATTAGCCATAATTATTGGACAATGATTGGTTAATCATTGGACAATGATTATGCATGAGAAACAATCTGTATTTTTACCCCAAGTTGGAACACGTTTCACACTTCAATTCAGGTATATTACTTTCCATTTTTTTCATTCTATTTCTCTTATTTCTCCTTCGCAAAACGACTAAACATAATATCAATTAAATAATCTCTACTCATATATACAATACAATGGTTTGGACATGGTTACCTGATGTAACTGGATCAGTTGTTGCGGAAGTCCTGTTCGAGAGGCTGCTTGTTTTCCTTTTAATTAATTAGGGTAATTAATTATGGACCACTAATTAATTAAATAAATACTAAACCCTACTAATTTCTTCCTACACATGGGCCAATTTATATAAGGTATTAAATAAATTATGAACTTGGCCCATTAACCACCAACTAATAAAAATTAATACTTAATAAATATTCGTCAACTAAATAACCATAGTTACACGAATAGTTTAAGATTCTCATTTAAAATTTACAGGAAGATCCTTTTATGAAAGAAATAGGTCTAGTACTCAAAATAATCTAACGGGTCGTTACATCAGATACCAATTTACCCATCGTTTGTCCTAGAACGATCAACAGAAGGCGAGGGTACAATTGGGTACCTGAATCGACAAAAAAGATGTGGATGTCTTCCGTGCATATCATTCTCCCAAGGAATTACCTCAAATCCATCAAACCAACTAATTGAAGACCTACACTTTCTCTCATACAATGCCTCAAATGGGGCCATCTTTATACTCGAATGATAACTATTAATGTATGTAAACTTAACTAATAACTAAAACTATTCCCAATAACCACCAAAGTTGAATGTACACACGTACGCAACGTGTTCTCAAGGACCTTTACACAACCATCGGGAAAAATCTTTTCTCACATAATCATGATAAAATCCTGAATCAATACTGACTATAACCTGATGTGAACCTGAACCAACCACCACACACTCAAAATGCATAAACCATCATAGATCTTATTAATATTTCCTTCTTAAAACATAATTTTTCCACGAGCTATATAGATCTTTTGACATCAGGTACTTATCAAGGGAGAATCAAACTTATTCAACCCAACGAAGGAAATAATCAAGTAACCACCCATTGATTGATAAACCCAAGCATAGAGAACCTCTAACAAAACTATCAAAATGCTAGATTAGTCGTTGTGATTGTAGACAAACCTTAAGAACGGTAGAACTAGGCCCATTGGTCACCATATTCCACCACAAATAATCAGAACATGACCTCGATAACTAGATGAATATTAAGACTGTCGGACAACTGAAAATATCCATGGTAGCTCTTTTATAAATTCTTATAAGCAAGGTGGTATATGTAGAACCATTGAAATACTTCAATAGCTCCAAGACAACACCAAATATGTCATATGAGATAACCAAATCTGCCCAAACATCCTACCCAACCAAGAGAACATCGCAGGATTGGTACACCCGATCTACTACTAGAGATCCACCCACAAAAGTGAAAACACATGTGGGCATAACTAGTGAATCATACTCCAAACCATTAATGGAACCAATGTTGAATAACACTAATTGCTTCTTCTAAAGAGCCATATCAAATATTTCCATTCAATTAACTCCATTTCTTTGATTTTTAGGTACCCACAATCCACCGATCTGGTCCCCATTACGATCGCACCTATACTCTATTTATCAGACTCCACATACTCTTCAGATCATTCCACTGAAGCCCACACTCTCAATGCTAACAACCATCATAATCACTCCGGCTATTTATCTTACTCTCATACCGTCACTAGTATCAAATTCATCTTAACAAACACATTGTGGCCTCCCAAAATTTTTGAATTCACTTCTCATGTAAGCATTTAATGATAGATATGGATCCCACCCAAGGTTGATAACACAAATTTCAAATTTGATAGTACATTTCCATTGAGGTAAAGCTATTAATTCATGCCCAAAGTGAACTCCATGCAAACTTTCACATATCATTTTCAACTACCATTCCAAACCATCACATACCTCATGCCAAAACTAGGAGAAATTCTTCGTCAGTCCTATAATTTTGTATACTATAAGCTAATAACATCTATTCACCATTAAATGTCTATGTAAGACATCATAACAATTTATATAGTCCCATCAATAGAGTAGTTTCAATCCTCTCGAAGTTCTCATAACCATATAGAAGTATAGGTCCATACCATTGCACATCCATGAGTCACCTACCATAATTTGAATAATCTAGCCCTACATAAAAATGTATAATCTTCCATATATCACTGTTTTTCATCCAAATCAAAATAAAATATTTATAAAAGTAGATGATAAACCCCTAGTAAGTCTATGACGAACCAGCTATCACATATCATAGTCATATCTAAACTAAAAGGCAACTTGCAACCTTCAACTCTGAACTAAGTGTCTATATGAGAGGTTTTATTCTTTCACTTTTCTTAAACTCCTCCCATGATGCAAATTTCACATGCCTTGAACTCTTCAATACACCAAAATCTTGTTTCTTTGGTGACTCACTTATGAATCTTATCCTTTGACCAATAATCCATGACATTTTACCTTATACTCTAAACCAAAACCTTAAGTGAAACTCTTCCTTAGATCCTTTAGCAGTAAAAAATGGCAAACTCTATGATCTAAACCATGCATAAGTCCTTCCAAATGCTCAATACCTGATGTAATCGATCATTTCTTACCTTACAAATTCATACCTTGACAAAACATACCACCATGAATGTAGACATACAATGAAAAATTTGAACTGTGAATCTAACTGTGTAACTCAATCCATGTATCTATCAACAATAGCTCATATCTTGAAGATTTTTATGAATTCATGTATCTTACCTTATCACTGATCGCCTTTACATCGACCTTACCATATCCTTTTCTAAATATTCAACCGTACTCATTACCAAACTCAAAACCATAAAAGAACTTATCGTCACACTCGAGCTGAACGTCTGTACACTCCTTTCTAAAGTCTTATCCAATAATTTTTAACTAATTTGATGAGCCCATGACACCATTACCATAACCAGAGCAAAATAGATGAAACCACGCGTCTCTAAACCCAATTCTCAACCCCTCTGAAGATACCTCTTTAGCCCTTGCAATAAGAGAAAATATTCTTGCTCTCACCTCCTTCTGAAGGCTACATTATATCCCACTAATTTTTCTTTTCATTTTGACTCTAGCTCTTTTAAATTCTATTCGAGTGGTGTCCCAACATCTCCTAAATCTTTCCATATAACCACGTTACTCAACAAATAGTAGAAAAGCACAATCTTAGATACTCGCAAGTCGTTATTACTATATAAAATTCGTCTAACCAACAATATTTATTATATAGCTGCATCTCAATCACAATCCACCACGAACTCTTATTATCATCATGCTCAGTTAGCCCCTGCATCACCACAAAGTCAACCTTTTCATCAACATGACACCTCAAACTCAGTTATACCAATCAAACCCAAAGAACTAACTCAATTTTATACACACTTTCTTACTAAAATATTCTATTTCTTTCACCCAAGTATACTCACTAGGACTTTCTTTACCCATAATCTTGTCATTCCAGTATCAATCAACTCTTTTGGAGCTTAAGATAAAGTCACTAGTCCTCCCTTAGAATCCTCAAAATACACTTCAAAATCTAAATGCATTAATACCATACCAAAGATCCACCACTAAACTCTTCCTTAAGACAATGCTTAACCCAAACATCCATAGTAACACATTAGTTGGTTTTTCAAATGTGAATGCAACACTAAATCTCATTATCTGAACATGTCATACAACTGGTAACTCCTTAATGACAATCAACATATTCATTTCCACACACCACTAGAACCACACCGTGAAAGCCTGTTAGATCCATCACATATCATACATATCAAGACGATCGTACCCAATTAGTTCACACATTTCTATCTATTGAATAACTATAAAACATTATCAAATCCATTCTGTCTCTAGCCCAATCGATTTTCATTCTTTCTTAGATCAGGTCGATAACAAAAGTAACACAGTTCATAACTCTAACTAAGTAAGCATCAATACTGTTCTAGTAGTCGTATCATGACCCTCTTTGATATACACTCAATCTATGAAATCGTGGTAGAGGTTCTGACCTCAATTGGTGCAACATAATTTCATCATTCGCTAAGCAACCTATGCGTGTACTGACAACTTTACTAACTTTATTTTCCAAGTAATGGTGTTCATTATCTAGCCTCCCCTTATGAAACTTCTTGAATGTTGTCACTTTGGCAAAGTCATCTGGCTTTACCACCTCTACCTTCTATCCCTCAAAGGACATGATATATACTTCTCCATGAAGAATCTAGAAAATGTTTCCCAAGTCATAGGTAGTGCCTTTACTTGTCGGCACTCAACATGAGACTGCTACCACATTTTGGCGTCCCCCCAAAACTAGTATGTCACAATCTCAACACCAAACCTCTCCACTATATTTATCTTATGAAGCAGCTCATGAAAATCAACAAGGAAATCATAAGAATATTCATATTCAGTACTCATGAAGAATGAGGGTTTCAACTTTAAAAACTTAATAAATATAATCATGTTTGTCACTAGTCATTACAGGCCCTGTAGTCAATCGGGAAAATATATCTATTTCCAAGGACATATTTTCTCTTGCTGGTGCTGGTGTTGCTACTTCTGCCTCTCTAGTACTGACCATATGTGAAATAGAGTGAAAGAGGTCAGATACCAATTTGTATCACCTAGATACCAATTGGATTCAAGTAATAGCATGAAAGAAGAAAGAAATGAAGTTTTCCTAAAGTCCTATAGCCTCTTGAAGAAAAGTAAAGGAGTCCCTGTACCATTCCGCAAGACTCTACTAGACCTGTCCTTATATGATGAGATCACTGAACCTAACGCTCTGATATCACTCAATGAATATCAATCGCTATTAAGAGTCTATCTATCACATAGAATAAACCATAACCTACCTCCACCGAAGAACCGAAGTCAAGCAAGCTAATTCCCCAATGTATTTGCTTTCCTTCAATGCCTCAAATGATTTCCAATCTACTAAATATACATACTTTGTAAGTAAGCACGTTCAATCCTATAATCAAGTTTCAACCGTGATCTCAATTAATAGGTCAAATCTTATATTTCTTAAATTTCAAGTTTAGGGTTAAGTCATAATTCCTCCAAATAATATAACTCTAATAAAATTCATATAATGCAATACACCTAATATTTAATTACTTATCTAAATATATTAAAATTTAATTTATAAGATAATAAACCTAAGAAATTAATAAATTTTGAACCTAAACCAGTGCGTACTACGGAACACTGGCAGACTAGTCTATTCCTAATGGTTTCAATTACAAGTATCAATCCACCCAATCATTAGCCATAATCATTGGACAATGATTAGGCATGAGAAACAATCTGTATTTTTACCCCAAGTTGGAACACGTTTCACACTTCAATTCAGGTTTATTAATTTCCATTTTTTTTCATTCAATTTCTCTTATTTCTCCTTCACAAAATGACTCAACATAATATCAATTAAATAATCTCTACTCATATATACAATACAATGGTTTGGACATGGTTACATGATGTAACTGGATCGGTTGTCGCCGAAGTTCTCTTCGAGAGGCTGCTTGTTTTCCTTTTAATTAATTAGGGTAATTAATTATGGACCACGAAATAATTAAATAAATACTAAACCCTACTAATTTCTTCCTACACATGGGCCAATTTTTATAAGGTATTAAATAAATTATGAAGTTGGCCCATAACCACCAACTAATAAAAATTAATACTTAATAAATATTCGTCAACTAAATAACCATAGTTAGACGAATAGTTTAAGATTCTCATTTAAAATTTACGGGAAGATCCTTTTATGAAAGAAATAGGTCTAGTACTCAAAATAATCTAATGGGTCATTACATCAACTTACAGACCATCCTGGTGAACTGTAGGTCAAGTACTGGGACCTTTAAATCACCCAACTTTTGACCCTCAAAATTTCACTAAGACTGAGAATCACCTATGGGACCTCTCTATGAGTCATATTTTGAATGACAGACCCACCTGGTGAACCGTAAAAAGGGTACTGGAACTTAAACTTTCAAAATTATTCACCCCACCACCTACGGTTTCCACCTACGACCCGTAAGAGCACCTACGGTCCATAGGTGGGGACCATAGACAACGACATCAACTATGAAAGATTTGCATTTTTCCTTCTTTTCAAATCTGAGGTGTTACAAGATCTTCCCCTTGGGAATATTTGTCCTTGAAAGGGACTCAAGACATCATAATGAGCATAAGGAGAAGACCTAACAACCCAACATGAATGCAATCACATAAATGCACATATCCGAGGAGGAAAAATCTACTCCAAGCTGAAGTATATTCAAAACATCATTTCATAAGGCATGTATGCAACTCATACTCATGTGCACATAAACATGGAGAAATCAATCAAGTTAATTCATTTTCTCAAAAAAATCAAGTTTTCATGAGCATGCATGCATGAGGAATTTTGAGAATGACGAAGACTAAATAATGTATCATAAAGAACTAAATACCTCAAGCTAGAGTGGGGTCAGAGGGAAAGAGATGAGGATAACTCGACTGCATATCAACCTTAGCCTCCCAAGTTGCACCCTTAACTAACTGATTCCTCGAAAGAACCTTCATGGAAGAAACTTCCATATTTCTCAACTTCTTAACTTGTCGGTACCAAATCTCAACTAGAACTTCTTCATAAGAAAGATTCTCCTCAACTCCCAAACCTTCCAAGGGAACAATGGATGTCGGATCTCCAACACATTTCTTCAACAAGGATACATAGAAAACCGGATGCACCGATTTAAAGTCATTAGGAAAATCTAGTTCATAAGCAACTTTATGAAAACGCCTCAAAATCTGGTATAGGCCCACATATCGGGAACTAAGCTTCTCTTTCTTCCCAAACCTCATCACTCCCTTTATGGCTGAGATTTTCAAGTAAAACCAATAATGAACATCAAAATCAAGGTCTCTTCTTCTAACATCGACATAGGACTTTTGTCGACTTTGAGCCTTTTTCAACCCTTCTCTAATAAGCAGAACTTTCTCCATAGCCTCATGTACCAACTCGGGACCTATCAAGGCAACTTCATAAACTTCAAACCAACCTATAGGAGATCTAAACCTCCTACTATAAAGAGCCTCAAATAGAGCCATACAAATGCTTGAATGATAGCTATTATTGTACGCAAACTCAATCAAAGGCAAATGATCATCCCAATTACTCTTTAAGTAAACCACACAAGCTCTCAATATATCTTCCAAAATTTGGATCGTATACTCTACTTGCCCATCGGTTTGCGTATGAAAGGTCGTACTAAGCTTAACACGAGTACCAAAACCCTTTTGAAAATATTTCCAAAACTGAGCGGTAAATTGGGTACCACGATCAGAGATAATGGATAAGGGCACTTCATGCAATCTAACCATTTCTATCAAGTACAACTTAGCATAGTCCTCCATTGAATAAGAAACCTTGACGGGAATGAAATGAGCCGATTTTGTCATACGATCCATAATAACCTTAATCGAGTCATGTTGCCGACGGGTGCGGGGTAAACCACCAATAACGTCCATATTCAAATATTCCCACTTCCAAGTAGGAATACTAGTATCTTTGGATAAACCTTTCGACTTCTGATGTTCAACTTTTACTTGTTGACAATTAGGATACTTGGCCTCAAATTCCGCAATATGTTCCTTCATCCCATTCCACCAATAGACCTCCCACAAGTAACAGTACATCTTGGTGGCTCGTAGGTGAATGAAATATCAAGAACTTGACCTTATGATAGAATTTTCTCCCTCAAATCTTCAACGTTGGGAACACACAAACAACCTTGTTAGCGAAGCACACCATCTACCCCTTTGGAGAAAGCCTCAACGGACTTTTTAAGCACCGCTTTTTTCAATTCAACCAAAGTCAGATCAAAACCTTGCTTGGCTTTCACATCTCACTCAAAAGATTATTCTGAACCATTTTGTACAATAGCAGCTCCTTTGTGGAATCAACCAACCAAACATCCAATCATGCGAAATCTATGAACATCTCGAACCAAATCCTTTTAATTATCCTCAACATGAGCAACACTACCCATTGATAATTGACTAAGAGCATTGGCCACCACATTCGCCTTGCCGGGGTGATAGAGAACACTCATGTCATAATCTTTTAGTAACTCAAGCCACCTTCTTTGGTGAATATTTTGATCTTTCTGTTTAAACACATATTGCAAACTTTTGTGGTCAGTAAACATATCAACATGGACACCATATAAGTAATGCCTCCAAATCTTTAAGGCAAAAACAACGGCCTCTAGTTCCAAATCACAGGTAGGATAGTTTTTCTCATGAATAATAAGTTGTCGTGAAGCATAAACAATAACTTTCCCATTTTGCATAAGAACACACCCTAGTTGAACCTTTGAAGGATCACAATAAATGAAAAATCCATCGGATCCTTCTAGTAAAGTCAACACCGAAGCAGAGGTAAGTTTATCTTTCAATTCTTGAAAATTCTTCTCACACCATCCAGAACATATGAACTTAACCTTCTTTTGGGTCAATACCATCAATGTAGAGGCAATCGAAGAAAACCATTCAACAAACCTTGTACAGTAACCAGTCAAACCCAAGAAACTTCAAATATCCGAAGGGGATAGAGGTCTTGGCCAACTCTTAACCGCATCTATATTCTTAGGATCTACTTCAATACCCTTACCGGAAACAATGTGACCAAGGTAATCCACAGATGTTAGCCAGAACTCACATTTACTAAATTTTGCAAAGAGTTTTTGGTCCTTGAGAACTTGCAACACAATCTTCAAATGATCGGTATGCTCATCCTCACTCCTTGAGTAAATCAAGATATCATCGGTGAACACAATCACAAACTTATCAAGGTATTCTCTAAACACCCTATTCATCAAATCCATAAAGGCGGCTGGACCATAAGGTAAGGGAAAGGACACTACCAGAAACTCATAATGACCATACCGAATTTGAAAAGTCGTCTTTGGAATGTCATCTTCCTTCACCCTCAACTGGTGGTAACCCAACCGGAGGTCAATCCTAGAGAATTAACTTGCTCCTTGTAGTTGATCAAACAAATCATCTATCCTTTGAAGATGATATTTTTTCTTAATGATAACCTTGTTCAATTGCCGATAGTAAATACACAGACGACATGAACCATCTTTCTTTCGAACAAATAAAATGGGAGCACCCCATGGAGAGATACTCGGTCGGATGAAACCCTTATCAAAAAAATCTTTCAATTGTTCCTTGAACTCCTTAAGTTCTACCGGTGCCATATGATAAGGATGAATAAAGATAGGTTGCATATCTAGGAGAAGATCAATACCAAAGTCGATTTCCTTCATGAGAGGAATACCAGGTAAATCATCAGGAAATAGTTCTTGAAACTCATTAACAACAGGGACCGACTAAATATTAGGGGTTTCAGAATCCATATCCCTCAATCGAACAAGATGATATATGCAAACCTTAGAAATCATTTTTCTAGCTTTAAGACAAGAGACAAGCTGACACTTAGGCATAGAATTTTCCCATTTCCACTCTAGGATGGGTTCATTTTGAAACTAAAACTTGACTTCTCGGGTCCTACAATCAATAGAGCATAACATGAATGCAACAAATTCATACCAAGAATAACATCAAAATCTAACACATCAAGCTCTACAAGATCAACATGAGTGACTCTATGGGATAAGGAGATGGGACACTTTCTATAGACTCTCTTTGTCACAATAGATTCACCAACAGGGGTAGAGACATAACAAGAGTCTAACAACACATCTGGAAGAATATCATACCTCAAGGCCATACATGGCATCACAAAAGACAAGGTATCACCTAGATCAAGCAAAGCGTAAACATCAATATGTAAGACTTTCAACATACCGATAACCACATCAAGAGAACCTTCTTGATCATGAAGAGTCGAGAGTGCATAAAATATAATTTGCTTCTGACTCCCTCTAAAACCTGATGAAGAGTAAGGTTGAGCCCGTCGATGATTATATCCTTCAGTCTTAGTAATTGAGGGACAATCCCTTATCTTATGATCCATCTTGCCAAAACAAAAGCATACATTAGAACCAGCTAGACATTTACCCTCATGCTTTCTTCCACACTTAGCACAAGTAGATAATGAAGATCCACCATCATTTCCTCCTTGAGGTTTAGGGTTAGACGCCCTATCTTTGTTGAATTTAGGAGGAGCATAGAAAGATCCTTGACCGGAAAACCTTTTTCGAAACATAGAACGACCATCTCCATCAGACCTCAAATGTGAAAACTCACCATCACTGGTCTTAGCCCTCTTTGCCTCCCTAGACCTTTCCTTAAGTTTCTCCTATTTGATTTGTTGAGCATGAACCATTAGGCGAGAAATGTCCATATCATTAATAAGTATGGCGTTACGACCTTCCTTAACTACTATTTTGGACACACCCAAAAAAAACTTACTCATCCTTTCCCTAGGCTCAGCAATTATAGTAGGAGAATATCAAGACAATTGTGTGCCACTCCTTTATCCTTGACAAAGCTTGATGAATTCAAGTACCATTTCCTCCCTCATCTCAAGGGAAAAGAACCTATCAAGAAAAGCAACCTTAAACTTTTCCCAATCAAGAGGACGCGCATAAACCGCCCTCTGTTTCTTCCATTGGTTGAGCCACACTTGAGCAACACCCTTAAGTTGATCAGCGGCTAATTCCGCCATTTTCACTGGCGTCAATTCCATGATCATCATTACCTTATACACCTCGTCAATGAACTCTTGAGGATCTTCCTCAACCTTGGAACCATGAAACTCTGGAGGATTCATTCTAGTGAAGTCTCTCACTGTGTTGTACCCATATTTGGGTTCGTAGGGACCACAACCTCCCTATGGCTTAAGCTGTCAAGGATTGAGCCAACACTTGAATAGCAGCCCTAAACTCAGCATTAGTCACTTGCTCGACCAAAGGGTCGACTGGAACTTGAGGAGCTTTTCGTTCCACATTTTCTCCCGCATTCGTTCTAGCATATTCCCTTCGAGTGGCCATATCCTGAAAAGCATCAGATAGGGATTATGAGAGAGACATATAGAGTTAAACTATATCACACAACTTTAGAGTGATGAAAGAAGTGGAGTCTCCTAAACATCTTATAGCCTCTCATTCATAAATGTGGTGCACTTCACCCTCATGAACAAGACTGTACTCAACGTGGCTTATGAGACATCATAGGACCTTTCTAAACCTTGTGCTTTGAATACCAAGTTTTTCACAACCCAAAGTACACCCTAAATGTGACATGGCGTATAAGACATCGAGAGGCCCTAAACAAGACACTTAGCATACATCATACAAGATAATAGAAACAAGAGAGTTTGAAAGTAGCATTTCAAATAAAAGAGTTTTACAAAAATAGCGAAAGTCTAAACATAAGTCCCAAAGCCATCTATTACATCAAAGGAGTGATTGAGACATATCCCATATATCACATACAATATCTAAGAAAAACAGACATGAAAGCAATAAAAGAGTCTCGGTCCTTGGAACATGAGGACTCACCAATGTTCAATATCTATATGAGATCACCAGCCACGAGTATGAGAGGTAGGAGTGTCAGACCCTACATTAGTGAAACAATGTAGGAAAACGTATGCTTTAGTACATGTAATATACCAAGTATGATAGCAATGCATAAGAGTTATGAAATCATGCTAACATGACTTTATATGACATGCAATGACCAAGCTAAATAATAAAATAACATGTTAGAAAACATAAGTCATAACCAGGGTCAATGCAAGCTACATCTTTGAAACACATTTTAGATACTTTTAGAAAGTAACATTAGTTCATATTTGTGGGAGATTTATCTTTGAGCAACATCGATATGTGAGCTATAACATGGAATCTGGTGTCTATCCCATCCCGAAAAGAAATGTCCTTACTTTCCAATGTAAGAACCATGAACTTCTTGCTTTGGTGGATCCACTAGCTAATGTCTATCTAAGACAACCTATGGCTGCACATAGTTATGGGACATGGGTATTCACCACTTGTCCACTCGGTGCTAAGCATAAATCACACAAAATAGTCATTAATCTTAACTTCTCTTATCATTAGAGGACTTGGGTAATAGTCACTTTTCTTATCATCTATGGAAGGGAATATCAAGTAGCGAATCCAAGCTAGAGTTCATTAGAATAGCTCTTTAATCTTGATTCAAAGTTTAGTTGAGAAAACCTTTCAACCCTATGAATCCTTTACATAAGAAAACCCTTTCACAATAAAAACAACACATAGATTCTTTACTCTCAAAGAAACCTTAAATCATTTTTCTCCATTTCATAAAGAAACATGCATATCTTCTGAAATTCATCTTTCATAGTTCAAAAGCTTCATCATATGAGCATAGTCTAGAAATCACAGATCATGCATGGGTTCATGTGGATTATAATTAAAAACATTAAATTATCTCAATTCATGAATAAAAAGATATAAATAAAACAATCAATTAGATCATAATTATAAAAGAACCCATGAGATTCTATAAAACCCTAACTTCTATTAGAGATTCTAACTTGTAAAATTGGAGAATTTGGGAACCTAATGGAGGAAAGGACTCCATAGTTGAATACTATCATACCTTGATGCCAAAAGCTCACAATTAATGGTTAATTTTGAGAGTTCATCTTGAAACCCTAGCCTTTTTCTTTAAGCTTCTAGAGAGAGAAATATTGGGGAAGAACTTGGAGGGATTTGGGGAAATTTGCAGAATAACTTAGAGTAGTTAGATTTTAGGCTTAAAAGACCTATATAGGTTCTGGGATTAGGATTAAAATGACGTAGTATAGGGTTAAAATGATTAGGGAAAAGACCCTAAAGCCCCTTTTAAAATATCTGTCGACTTGACCTACAGTTCTGACCTACGGTCCGTAGGTCCATTTACGGACCGTCCTGGTGAACCATAGGTCAAGTAGTGGGACCTCAAAATCACCCAACATTTGATAGAACCCTATGTAAGGTTCTTAGGTCCACTTACAGACCGTACCTACCAACCAGAGATCTCAAGATCGACCCTCAAAATTCCACTAAGTCTTAGACCCACCTACGAGACCTCTCTACGACTCGTATATTGAATGAAGGACCCCAAAAAAGGTATTGGAACATAACCTTTAAAAATTATTCACCCCACCACCTACAACCCGTAAGAGCACCTACAGTCCGTAGGTGGGGACTGTAACAGACACAAGCCATGAAAGATTTGCATTTTTCCTTCTTTTCAATTATGAGGTGTTACAATAACCCATATTGTCATTTTGACCATTGTGACAATCATTGTTAGTCCCATGGTCACTCATCTTATCAACCTGCAAATCAGCCAACAACAACACCAAAGAACAAATCTACTACAAATAGACCAAATTAAAATCTAATTTCTCAATTAGAATTCTCAACCTCCACTCCCCGGTAGTGGCACCATTTTTGACAATTCTCAAATTACCCTCCAAAACCACTTAAAAGAGTGAGCGACTGTAGTCAGTAAAAAAACCCAACGAAGAGTCGGGGTGGAATTCCGTAGGGAATGGTATATCGTGGAGAATTCCTTATCAAGAAATTTAGACTTTAAATTAGCTCATTTGTATTAGTTAGAAAAATTGGGTGGATGATACAACCAACTTAATATAAAGGTTTGATTATCAAAATATCACAATTAAACTAAAATCAAAATGAAATCAAGAGTTAACAAGAAATCTAGGGGTGTGCGGATTGGAAATCGACCTAACATAAGGGTGATTGCGTGTTCTATATTGATGTACATACATGAATAGTCTAAGTCATCTTAACTGGCGTTAATCGTCTTTCAATCTCAAAACATCCGTGCATAGAATCTCCTTTCAATCTCATCTAATTGCCAATCCTAAACAACCCAATACCTTACTCTTTCCCCTCTTTCAAGAATAGGAAAAATAGATCCAACCCATAACCCCTCTTTCAAGCATTTTCTATACATCAAAACTAAATTGCTAAAATTGAACTAATTACCCACTCCAATTAGTCTCTTTCGAGCATCAACCGAAGATGGAAAGTAGGAACTAAGTTTGCAATCTTAACCCATAATTTAACCCCATGGTAATTAGATGAAATTCATGCATGAACAACAACCAAAAAGAGCATAGCACAATACCCACAACATTAAATCAACACCCAACCCCATTAGAGCACCCATAGATCTTGGGGTTTTAGCCACCCATCACAAAAAGTAAAGAAATTATACCTTTCATGAAAGCAGCCATAGGTTACTTGAAATCCAGAAAATAAGAGTAAACCCACTTTGGATTTAACATCGATTTATCAAATTCAAGTCTCAAATTGTATAACCCCAAGAACTAGAAATGTTTTCTTTGAAAAGTAAAGTGTTCTCTCCTTTCAACTCTGTAATATAACTTCTCGAATCTAACCCTTCAAACTCTGTAAAAATTATATCCTTTGGGCTATTTATACTTTCTCAAAATTTGGCCAATAATCCACTTAATAACTAACTCGGCGATATTAGTCAGGCTCGCTAAACTCAATCGGTGAGTCGCCCTTCACTCCTCAGCTCTCCTTATGATGCTCTCGGCTTCAGGTGTTTGAACCTCAGTTGGAGGACTCGATCAAGTCAGTCTTTCAGCTTTGGCGAATTACCGAATACCACCTTAGTGTGCCTTTCGGGGATTAACTATTTGCCTTACACACTCTCACTTTGGGTGATATGCAGCAGGACCGACATTCTAACTCGGCACATTGCCTTCTCTACTGGAGTCCACCGACTTTCTTTGATAGAAACAAGTGCTATGCATTGGCACTTTGATCAAGGTCGTGCTTAGTTGGCGATCTTCCCTTCATGTTAGGCAATCATCAACGTTAACTTTGCACTTTTTTTGTCTTTTTGGCCATTCTTTCAACTTCAGTCCTTGCCTTGTCCAATTGTGTTCATAGCTGCAAATCATCAATATTTGATTAGAAAAGGAAAAAAATTAGGCATTGAGGATACTAATTACTGAGCTAAATGGACCTTAAATGAGTTCAAATCTACCATTCATATTTGGTAAACCTAACAATGCTTTTGTCATGCTATTGGTTCCTTTCTTCTTATCACTTGAATGCCCCTAATTATGGAAGGGACACATAATCATCACTTATGTACCAAGCTTGATTGATTTTTGTCATCTCATCAAGCAACCTTGTTTCTTCGGTGAATGGTTGTCTAATGATACCATATTACACAAGATGATCAACCAATCCTCATTTAAAACATCAAGACGTTGGTAAATATATTGCAATAGCAACTTGTCCGGGAAACTATGCCTAGAAAATTATAACAATACTCGCTTGAAACGAATCCAAGTTTTATGCACAGGCTCCCCACTCATTCTTTCAAAATTTTTGATGTTCATTCTCAACTTCATAATTCTGGATGGAGGAAAGAACCTCTCAAAGAAAGTTTCAACCAACCCTTCCCATGAGGTAATAGACATCCTAGGCAGTTCAATCAACCATCTAGTTGCCTCCCCTATTAGAGAAAAAGGAATTAATCTCAGCCGTATTTACTCTTGTGAGATGCCTTCGCCTGAAAAAGGCTAATGCACACTTGTAAATTTATGGAGATGCTCATTAGGATCTTCGTGTTCTAGACCCCTATATAATCCTTGTATTTTAATGAGCTTCAAAATTTATTTGGTTATGACAAATGTAGTACCCTTGTGCACCGGTGGTAGACAAATGGTGCCACCTCATTGGTGGTGTGAGAAACCACCTCATCGTCTCTCCTAACATCATTGTCTTGCCCATGACAACTAGAATCATTACCATGATGCGTACTCATTTCTTCACCTATCAAGAGATCACCATAAGAATTCCAAGCATAAGACTGTTCAACTACAAAATAA
Source organism: Solanum etuberosum (assembly GCA_029582245.1). Lineage (NCBI taxonomy): Eukaryota > Viridiplantae > Streptophyta > Magnoliopsida > Solanales > Solanaceae > Solanum > Solanum etuberosum. Next base: position 114,242 of record JAJONR010000652.1, on the reverse strand, counting down.
ATTAATATGCAAATTACTTCTTAAACTAAATTCCTCACTACCATTCCCCGGTAGCGGCGCCATTTTTTATAACACTCAAATCACTCTTCAAAACTAATAAAAAGAGTTAGCTTTCATCATCAATAAAAACACCCAATTAAGAGTCGGGGTTGAATCCCACAAGGAACGGTATATAGTTATGAATTTAATCAGATAATTAACAAACAATTAATTCAATTGAAGTTGAAATAAAAAACATATGAATGGAGAAGTCCACCAACTTTAACAACAGTGATTCAGACACCAAATTAACAATGTGGAAATGATCGACGATTCACGAAACTAAAGGAATCTAGGGGTGTGGGGATTGAATGTTGATTTCACTTGGGGAATAGTAGAATCGCTCCTTATTACTAGTTAATCACAAATAAGCTAGGTCATCATAATTGACGCTAATCTTCTTTTGTTCTCAAAGCATCCTTACATAGAATCTCCTTTCGGTCTCATCTATCTATCATTCAAAACAACCCAAAACTTTAGATCTGCAGTCAAGTAACCTAAACTACAACTATTGGAAATCAGTCAAATTTATGATCAACAACCATAAAACAGGGTAATTCAACAAACCCATTAAATTAAATCAACACCCAACCTCATAATCACACCCTAAGAGTTTGGGATTTTAGCCACACATTACAAAGTGTAAATAGATTATACCTTCCAAGAAATTAGCCATGAGTAGCATGAAATATAGTGTTTTATAGCAAACCCACTTCAAATTCAATGCCAATGTTTCAAATTCAAGTTCACAACATTGAAAACCTTAATAATGAATGTGTTCACCCTCAATAGAAAATGTATCTCTCTCTAGAATATTCAGACTTTTTCTCTCAATTTCTCTACACCACTTTCTCTCTCCTCTGAGCTATTTATAGTTTTCCAAAAATTTTCTAAAAAAATACCTCTGTGTCCCTTTTGGTGACGTTAGCAGAGTAAGCCAACTGCATTTGGTGAATAGCCCATCTTTCTTTGGTTGGCCTTTTTCCTTAAGTCTTCAGGTGTTCCAGTCTCATTTGGCTGTCCCATTTTTGTTTACTTTTGTAACTTCGGCGAGTCGCCGGTTTTCACCTCATATAGCCCTTTGAACCATCATTTTATCTGCCAACACTGTCATATTCGGCAACATCCACTTAATTTGCCTTATGTCTTTCAGCAGATTGCCACTCATTGACCTTGAGGATTGACTCAGTGTACTGTCAACTTAGGCGGTCTTAGGTTTCTTTGGTGACTCGCCCTTCTTGTTAGGCGATCAACCATGTGTAGTTCATACTTCTTCTTTGCATTTCAGGCTATTCTTTCAAACATCAATCCTTGCCTTGTCCATTCACCTTCATTACTGCAAATCATCAATATATCATTAGAATAAGAGAAAATTAGGCATGGAGGACACTGATTATTGAGCTAAATAGACCTTAAATGAGTGCAAATCTACAACTCATCAGGTACTACCCTTGAAACAACATTAATCAACCCTAGATCATGGTTTCTAAGAAGAAAAGAAGAAATAACTAGGTACCTTCCCCCAATTAACACTCATCATCATGAATTTACACATTCATTCTCAATTTAAATAGAAAGGAAGTCGTCGACAACCTGTAGGCCGATTGCACGCTCCAAATCACAAGGTCAGAGCTTTTCCTTTCTGAAAGACCTTTGAACAGTGCCACACTATAAAAACTTGGATCATAACATCAATAAGGTCGTAGAGACACTAAAATCACCCAAAATGGAGACATACCAATTTTTAGAGTCAGATATGAATTGACTCCATCAAAAGGTCCTAAATTATGCCTTCAACATGTGTCTCAAAATAGAATACAATTCACGCCCAAATTAGCAGAAACAACAACAAGAACCGAAATTACAATTTAAAATAGAAAAGGAAGTAACTTTCGAGTAAACTTTACCTCAAATCAAAGGTCACCGACACAATCCAACCATTCCAAAGCATAGCCCCAAAAATTACAAGCACGTAAGATTTTGAATCACCAAAATCAGAGTTAAAACGAGGGAGAAATCATAATTCTAAAATGATAACTCTAGTCGGTTGCTACTTGTCTTAAAATAAGCCAGTTGGCTAACCGGCGTAAACGCGGAGCGGCCGCGTGGCTGCGCTTGCCAGCTGCCGTCCACAAATATGGAACCCCCATGGAAAGTGCCTTCCATCCGGGAACGCGTCTGTGGGCGCACAGACATAGGTGTGCCTCAGCTGATAACACAAGTGCTAAGGCTGCAAAACTTCGACGGGGTGCTCAAGACTAGTTGGGAACACCGTGCGCGCAAACGAGATATGCTACTTCATTTGAAACGCCATTCCTAACTCAATAGAATAATTGAGATTCCTATCTTAGGGTATCTCGATGAAAACTGGTCCCACATCCAAATTCTATTTTAAGCCAAAATTCCCAGAAGTCCTCAGAATTAGCCAGGAAGCCTCGGGACCTTATCGAAGGGTCATTATAGATCAAACTCAAAGTTCCAGTACTGAACGTGCTAACGGAATTTTCATCCGAGCTTGTTTACTGAGAATGTTAACTAAACCAAACTTAGGTTTCAACGGGAAAGTTAAAATGCCTAATCGCACAGACTCACACCGAAAGTCTTGGGAGTCGTGTCGACTATTCTACTAGCCTAAAATGACCTTTTCGGAGCTTATGGAATCGTCAAAATTGGATTCTAAGGTCATCTCCATGAACTTCTAATAAAAATAATTGTTCAAGGTTCAAAAGCTCCAAAATATTAAATCTCACATAAAATCAAACGAATGACTAGGTGACTGAACTGTTAGTCCCAACAAGTCATAAATGAATTGGGGTCACTACAAGAAAGCTCTAAACAACGAATAGTAGTCATAAACACAAAAAATGATTTAGAGGTCATTACACCATATATGCGTGATAACCCTTTTACTATCAACATCACCGACTTTTTTTGTCAACACATGAGAGATAATTGATTGTCATCCCGGTGAGCCCTCTTATTTCTTATTTATTTTCTTTTTCTATTCGAGAAACAAAGAAATTTACACTTGTATCTATCTTTCAGATTCCATTACTATACATTAGTGGCTTGTACACATGAAAACCAGGTTTTGGGGTTATTTTTGAGAATGAGTAAGTTTTCCGCTTTTATGTTATTGCTAGTTTACTTCTGCATTTCTATCGTTTTATTGTGTTTTAGGCTGTATTTTCATTATGATATTAGAAGAGTGTTATCACGTCCATTTTGGATCGTGACATTAAATAATTATATACTAAAGAAAGTAGATGAAAAGAAAAAACCAAGTGCCAAAAACCAAAAAAGATACTAAAAAATTTGATCTCATCAATGACTATACATTTATTTGATATTTTCTTTATTTCATTATATTTTTTTTCTATTCATAATATCATAGAAATAAAATTACAAATAACTTAGATTATAATAGGAAACAAAACAAACAAACAAAAACTTACATTAAGAAAAAAGTAAATTTTAGAGGAAGGAAAAAAAAATTATGGTATCTTGATTCCCATCCTCATTATTATATATTACCATTTTTTCCTTTTCATATTTTTAATTTTTTTTTAATTCAAATAAGTTTTGTTGTATTAAATAAAAAAGGTTTTAATGGAAGTGAAATGTTTTAAATATTACCATTTTTTCCTTTTCATATTTTTTTAAATTTTTTAAATTCAAATAAGTTTTGTTGTATTAAATCAAAAAAGGTTTTAATCGAAGTGAAATATTTTTAACAAATTCTTTCTACTAAAGTATTTTATATAGAATGTTAGAAGAATTGTGAAAAGATGATAACCTATTAAATTATGAATTAATAATGAATTTTATTATTTATGACACTATTATTTAACAATAATCTTATTTTATTCTTATGATTGTATGAAGCACAAACAATAACATTAGTAATGAAAGACGGAAATTTGATGTCAGTTAGTTTCCTTATGGTTTGTTTTTCGTACTGACGTGATTGATGGAACAAAAATATATTATACTTTTCATGTTCTTTTTTTTGATTGTAAATCTCTAATGTAGTTTGTGTGATAAATTCACCAAATATGTATTATGTCCCAATAACACAAGTATCATATAACTTTGTTCCTTTAATAGAAAATATATTATATTTTTGAAAACTTAGTTTACACATGGCAAAGTTTGTCTCAACTATATCGTGCTTCGTAAATATTATACTATCTAGGTGTACATGTTTTTCTTTGATAATTATAGGATAAAAACTTATCCACACTGAGTTTACATCCAAAAAAAAATTAAGGTGGTTCTAATATTAAAGAACATTTACTACTAAGAATAAAATGTAAAATGAATTTCGGCATCACCTGGGTTACACACCAAGGAAGAACTCCAAGCCATAGTGTTAATTGGAGATATTATTGCCACTACCAATTCAATTCATAAGGAATTACAACACCTCCTAATGAACATCAAATTGTTTTCTAAGAATTAGATATTTGAGGTGATAAAAAATCATTCTTTTATTATTCATAATATATATTATTGGATCAAAGAATTACTTAAGTGATTGATTTATCACGATGTTGAGAGAATATAATATAATAATACTTTAGTAAGGTAAATACCGTTTAGTTATAAAAAAAATTAATATTGCTTTATTGAGATAAAAATCATGAAAATATCATATTAAGTACATGGTGTTGAAAAAGGAAAGAATTTTAGTTATCTATAATTAGGATTCAATTTTCCTTTAATATTTTTTTTTCATAAAATATATAAAAAGAGAAATGTATAACCTTTAAAATTGCATGATGGTATAAGAAGTCTAGTACACCGACAATATATAAAATTTACTCTTCATGCAAAATCAAATTGCCTTAAAAATATTCTTTATGAAAAATTCAGTCGTTGCGTAACATTTCTTTTGATCAATTTTGACATACTATGATATTTAGTCTTTATTGTCACTATTCTTTTCATTTATTGGCATTAAGAAATGATTTGTACGTTGGAGAATTCTTGTTTATTCAACTTAAGAGTCAAAAATACATTTAAAATATTATGTCTTTCTATAGTTTTTTATCAGAATTATTAGTATTTACTTTTCCTACTTGAACTACCACCAACTAATTATCAAAATACTTCTAAATTATCGGTTGTTTATTATTCCTACCTGAATTATCACCAGTACTAAGCCAAAACTGACCCAAATGAAAAGAGGAATTTTCTTTTTTAGTTGATTAGGGCTGGGAAGGGTTAAAAAATGGGTGAGAAATATTTTAAAGCCGTGTGGTTTTTTGGAAATTAAATAAAAACAATTTTAAGATTACTTTTTAATTCAATAAATATAGATTTGTTAACGAAAATGCAAATATACATTATTTATTAGTCAACAAATCAAATATTAGACATGAAGGGTATATATATGCCCAACTTGTCATAACTAGTAATTAAAATTAGAAACTGAGAACGTTTCTCAGTCCCCTCCAAAACTAAAGAAACCAAAAACACTTCACTAACCCATTCATAGCAGACAGTAAATGTAGAAATGCTTAAAATTGTAATGATAACAAAATAATCAATATATCCAATCAAGCAATGCTCATGTTCTGAAATAGACGTTATAGAAAGGATGAACAAAAATTATAATGCCACATCAATGTTTCTTTCCCGCTTTTTATTTTAAATTTCTAAGAAAAAGATCGAGATCTGCTTAAATCTATGTAGACAATTTCTACTTTAGGTGATGCACATGAAATTGTGCATAGATTTTAATTGGAGATTGTTGATGATTTAAATTGTAATACACCTTTATTTTTTATTTAGATAGTTTGAGGATTTCATTCCTTATGTAATTATTCTATTGATTTGACAATATGAATAGTAATTCCATCTAGATAGTTTTGAGATTAATTTTGTATTGTTCATATAGTTTGAAGATTCCTTACCTCATATTGCTTCTTATTTTATACTAGTGTTGGGTAGTTTATGATGTCTCCTTAGGGAAGAAAACATTGTCGGAGTTTAATGCATGACATCCTTAGCAATCTTCTCCATAATATAATCGATATCATTCTAATGCATTTGCCTTGTAAAGATGTTGTGAGGACAAGCGTCTTATCAAAGAAAAAGAGGTATCACTTGTGTACACTTACAGAGTTGACGCTTGATGAATCTCTTTTGGAAACAAGGAAGGATTTACTAAATCCTTTAGTCAAATTTAGAAAGATCATCTACCATCTTTTGATACTTCATGAAGGACCCATTACTAAGTTTAACCACGATGTTGTTCATCTAGAAATTTATCCCGAGATTGACAACTTTATATGTTTCCTCTCGATGAATGACATTCAACATCTTTTTCTTCATCTTTCATATATAGAGAGATACAAATTGTGCATCAATGTCATTCATCCAGAAGAAGAGTCTGAAATTATTAATATCAGGACAACTATCCAGACGAAAAAACCTTGATGATAAACTTAGTAATGGGACCCTTATGAAGGGTCAAAAGCAATTAGATGATCTTTCTAAATTTGACAATAGGGTTAAGTAAATCCGTTTTCTTTTCTCAAAGTGATTCATTAAGCATCGATAGTGTAATTCAACACAGTAATTCCTCCATTTCTTTGATAAGATGCTTGTCCTCACAGCATCTTCAAAAGGCAAACACATCAAAATTAAATCAAATATATCATCAGGATGGTTGCAAAAGATGCTAGACATTAAACTTCGTTAGTAATTTCTTCCCATATAAGCCATTATAAGCCACTAAACACCTTTACAAAATAAGAAACAATACAAGGTAAGGAATCTCCAAACTATATTGAGAAAATTGAAATAATTGTCAAACTATTTGAATGGAACTAAATTCTCATTATTAAATCAATTGAAGAACAAAAGAAATGGAACCTCCAAACTATTTAGATATGAAATACAGGTGCATTGTAATTAAAATCATCAACAATCTCCTATTAATATATGTATTATTTGGATATTTAACTGGACTTGACATGCTAACTGTTACACAAAATATTTATTAAGCTATGTTGATATTTAAAAAATCAAATAAGAGAAACAAATCATTTTAACACATCATACAAGAAAACACAATTCAAATCATAATCAAGAAACTGTCGAGGATTAAAATGACGTAATTGACCATAAATATTAGACAAACTCCAAATTTCTTCATATAATTGGTAGTCTATATCACACCCCTTAGAGTCTGACCCTTCCCCAGACCTTGCGGTTTGTTTTGGGTTTCCCTTTATTTCATAGAAATCAACCCACAAAGAAAAGTAATGTGTAACACTCCGGATTCGAAAAAAGACCAAAAATACAGAATTTCAGAAGTTGCAGGTGCCACCGACGAGGCCAACCATGACTCGTGTTCTGAACCACAGACGGTAGGTAGGGTCCGTGGCTGGCCACTAAGAACTCCCCAGAAAAACCTCGACCTACGGACCGTAGGTGGGACCATGGTCCGTGGATTGTGGTCCTCAGGACCCAGTCCCTGACGCCAAACGACGCCTGCCAGGACGGACCGTCGGTCAGTCCACGGTTCGTCGCTCAGGTCCGTCGATGGCCTCAGAAAATTTTAAGTTGGGGTCGTTTTGGTCTTTTCCCCTATGCGTTGGACATCTAAACAATGCCGTTTAACCCCTAAACTACGTCGTTTTACTCAGTTTAAGCCTAATATTCTAGTCAGAACCTACCCTAAGCGATTGATTCACCAAAATTCATCAAAACTTAGAGCAAAAGAAGAGAAAGGGTCGACCAAGCCCTCTCCAAGAATGCAACAGGTTTTCTTCAGTTCCAACCCCAAAATTGAAGGATTTCTCCGTAGATTTCATCACCAGATATGTGGGATTTCACTAGTGGGTTCCTTTCATCCACTAGGTCCCTAGAATTCAGTCAGATTCTTGATTCGCTATATCTTGCTTAGACCTAGGGTTTTTAAAACCTTAGATATTGGTTGTGATTTAGCTGTTATAGTATTCTTAATCAGATTATCATGTTTTCATGAAATCGTAGCTTAGTTCCTTGCATGAAACTCAGAACCCTAGTTGTGTAGATTCTCTTAGTTCATGAATTGGATTTGCTAGGTCAGCTAAACAGATATACATGCTCCAGTTTCGAATGTTTCATTGTGAATACTTAAATGTTGCATTCTCAGATTTGCATGTCAGAACATTGAGCTATCCAGTATTTCAGTTATGTGTCTATACGCATTTCCAGTTGGGAGTAGGCTTAGCATTGAGTTGGACTAGGGTTCAGCTTACCCTCATAGTCCCAGAACTTCGTGCACTCATAGATGTATAAGTCCCCTCTATTGGGCATCAGATTTACTGATCACGCCAGTCATGCCTTTATACCCCATGCAAGGTATATTGGGTCCTCTTGATGGGGCGTCTACATCAGATTCCACGTTTAGCTCACGTGCTTTTATGTCGGTTAATAGTAGCTCCACAATAAGAATTTATACATTTGACCAGGTTTTCAGTTATACTTTATCATTGAGTCTAAGTATGTCATGTTCAGGTTTAGTACTTGGTCATTGCATTTAGCTCAGTCTTCAGTATATTTCAGCATTTACATTCAGTTCAGATTATATCATTGTTCAAAATTCTTTGTTCAATTTATGTATTTTGTTCAACTGTATTCTATATCTTGCATGCTCAGTACATTCCAAGTACTAACACATACTCTGCGCTACATCCTTTCATGATGTAGGTTCAGGTACTCAGCATCCAGATCATGCATAGATCGGTTCCCGATCCGTATTTCAGCAGCTTCAGTGGTGAGTCCTCATACTTCAAGGACAATAGACATGTTTTTCATATTCAGTCTTTCACTTCAGTTTCAGTTTTGTTAGAGTTAGCTAGGGAGCATGTCCGAACAACTTTAGTCAGTAGAGGCTGTTCAGACGTAGTATTAGACTCAGCTTTAGTTTTTGAGTGATTTTTCAGTATCACTAAACTCATAGCACTTTATATATGTTCAGATTAGTATTGTGTATTCCCCATCTTTCAGTTAGTTATTGTTTTAAGCTTCCGCATAGTATGTATTTATTCAGTTATTTTAGTTTGCTTATGACATGCCAGCTTCAGGGTTAGCTTGGGGTCACTTGTGATCCTAGGTCCCGTGTTTACGTCAAGGAGGTAGCCTCGGGGCATGACAAACTTGGTATCAGAGCCTTAGGTTCAAGAGTCCTAGGATATCTGAAAGCCGCACTAAGTAGCGTCTCTTTCATAAATGTGAAGTGTACCACATCTAATGAGTGGGAGTCTACGAAGTGTTTTAGGAAAAAATTCACTTTCTTGCTATTCTTATCGTGCGTGGGTATGATCTTCTTTCTAATCCATCGTTATGCATTTCAGATCATGCCTCCTCGTAGAGCTTACGCAAGGAATGCTAATGCACGCAATGCTATCGTAGTACCTCCAGTCCCATACCATGAGGTTTTGAATGCAGAGTTTCGAAATGCAATCCAACTTTTGGCTCAGAGTGTGGCCAATCAGAACCATCAGCCTGCTCCAGTTCTGACAAATTCTACTATTGGATTAGCAGCAGCCAGGGTTCAAGATTTTAATCGGATGAATCCACCACAGTTTCTAGAGTCGCAGGTTGGTGAGGACCCACAAAATTTCATTGATGAGGTCAAGAAGATCTTTGGAGTGATGCAAGTAACTGGCAATGATAGGGTTGAGTTGCATCCTACCAGCTTAAGGATGTAGCTCATAATTGGTTCACTCAGTAGAAAGAAAATAGGGGTACATATGCAGCTCCTATGACTTGGGAGTGTTTTACTGGAGCTTTTCTGGATAGGTTCTTCCCAAGGGAGTTAAGAGAGGCTAAAGCTCAGGAGTTTATGAATTTGAGGCAAGGTACAATGTCAGTTCAAGAGTACGGGCTAAAGTTCACTCAACTCTCCAGGTATGCTCCACATATGGTTGCTGATTCGAGGGCACAGATGAGTAAGTTTCTACTTGGGGTATCCGACTTAGTGCAGACAGAGTGCAGGAATGCTATGTTGTTAGAGGAGATGAATATCTCTAGTTCATGACTCATGCTCAACAGGTTGAGGGAGACAAGCTTAGGGAAATGACTAAGGACAACAAGAAGGCTAAAACAAGTAACTATGAGTACTCTCAGCAGAAACCGGGTAGTGGAGATCGCTCACAATTTCAGCAGAGGTCTACAGACCCAGCACCTTCATCAGCTAGTGCTCCATCCCCCAGGTTTCGACAGGATCAGAAAGGTAGGGCATCATGCTCTAAGTCTCAAGGGAGTGCTTCAGGTAACAGGACTTTCCTAACTTGTCCAAAGTGTGGTAAGAACCATCCGGGCGAGTGTCTTGCAGGCAAGGAAGGATTCTTTGAGTGTGGTCAGTCTGGCCATAGGTTGAAGGAATGCCCATCTGCCAGGCAGGGGCAAAGAGGTAACAACAATAGGGCTCAGTCTACTGCTCCAGCAGCACTAGCAGGTCACCCAACTCAGCAGGGTGCTTCATCTGGTACAGGTGGCGGTCAACGCCAGAACAGGTTGTATGCTCTTCAGGCTCACCAGGATCAGGAAGATTCTCCTGATATGGTCTCTAGTACGTTACGAGTCTTTCAATTAGATTTTTATGCCTTGTTAGATACAGGGGCTACATTGTCTTTTGTAACTCCATATATAGCAGTCAACTTCGGTGTCAGTCCATAAACTCTCTCAGAACCCTTCTCAGTCTCTACTCTAGTTGGTGACCCAGTCATAGCTAGACGGGTATACAAAAATTGCCCTGTCACAGTCTCTCAGAAAGTCACCTCATCAGACCTTGTAGAGTTAGAAATGGTAGATTTCGATATCATTCTAGGCATGGATTGGTTACATTCCTGTTATGCCTCAGTCGATTGTAGAACTAGAATCATTTGGTTTTAGTTTCCAAACGAGCCAGTCTTAGAATGGAAGGGTAGTAGCTCAGTGCCTATAGGTCAATTTATCTCTTACCTTAAGGTTAGAAAGATGATCTCTAAAGGGTATGTCTATCATCTTGTTCGGGTTAAGGATTCAAAATCTGAAACCCCAACTCTTGAGTCAGTTCCAGTAGTAACTGAGTTTCCAGAAGTGTTTCCAGAGGATCTTCCCGGAGTTCCTCCCAAAAGGGAAATCGACTTCGGAATAGATCTCCTTTCAGATACCCAATTGATTAATAACATTTCAAAGACACTTCATCCAATTCTAAGGGTCAACGGTAGGTAATCAGTATAAAACCCAACTAAATGAGTTGGGGTCGAATCCCACAAGGAGCGGTACGTGTTTCACATTCAATTGGGAAGTAAGAATGCGGTCAAATCAGTCATAAGAATAAAAATTATCGAGTAAAAAGATCATGCAAATCAGGGGGTGACACGAATGTCAAATGGAGGTTTTGGTTTTGATTTTCAACTACAAAAAGCAGTCACAAACAATACGAATTAACAATAATGAGACAGGTTCTTGGGATGTGATTGATTATAGGCTAATGTAGACATATGGGTAATTGAAACTATTAGAAAATAACTAAATATTAGTGAGTAAGCTAGGCTATAAAGGAGGTAAACTTTCTCTCGAACAATTTACTCCGAATCAAGTTGATTTCTCTCGAACATCAACAAGCATGCAAATTAAGAACAGCCCACACCTTAGTCCATTCACTCTCTCGAGCTGAATGTGTGGAAAAGGGTTTAGGATTCACTGTCTCGAGCTGAACCCAGGTCAACCCAATACCCACAGACCATCAATCAAAAACCTTAGTTCTAAAACCTCTCTCTCGAGCAAGTCAAGAACACAAAGGTAGACCTGCATTTGCAACTACAATTCTGAAATTAAACCACAATAAATGATTGAACTCACTGTTAAATAGCATTTAAATTAACAATTAGCAATACCTATAAGATAAATCAGCCCATAATCACATAATAACACCCCAAGAATTGGGGTTTTAGCTAGACATTATAAAAAGATAAAAACAGTTACCAAATTGAGTTTCCATCAACTGGGTAAGAGTGATTTCATATTTTCAATGGTCCAAATTGATGAATCTCAAAGACCCACTTCCGATTTCTCAAAAGTGAATTTCTCCAATCCTTCAAAGCTAAAGGAAAAACTAGAGAAAAATTGTTCTCCAGAGTAATTGATAAAAAGATTGATGATAGATATGAAAATTGATACTAACTAAAATGTTCAAAAATGTATTTATAGTCACCGAAAATAAGCTATGAAATCTCATTCGGTGAAGTACGCCGGGCTCGCCGAACCACTTGGCAGGCCTCCCTTTGGTCACTTCCATCTCTCTTCTGCCTTGACATTCAGCATCCTCAAGGTCTGTAACTTTGGGCGATGTAGCACTGCATCGCAGAACTACTCGGCGATCCGTCGACTGCTCATTTCTCTCGCTGACTTGGTTTCTTCCCTTAGGTCTTGGCACACTGGAACTTTGGGTGGTCATATAGCCATTCGGCGATTCGCCAAGTGAACTTGGCGATCACCAAGCTTGCCTTTCTTCATTCTTTCAACTCATCTTGTTCCTTTTTGCAAGTTAGTGTCTTTGCTTTGTTCCTCAATCCCTATTCCTGTAAAATCAAGGATTTAACATCAGTTATTGGCACAAAATAAGCATTTAAAGACACTAAATCTATATAAACAAAGCCCTAAATGAGTCCAAACCTTGGACTCATCACACACCCCCAACTTAAACTTTTGCTTGTCCTCAAGTAAAACTCAAGTTCAGCAGTTCAAAAGGGATGTCTCATACAGTGCTACATAAGAATCAATCATGAATGCACACAACAAGACTCAACTTACTCATGCAAGGATCAATTATGCACTCAAAGATTCAAATTGTGACTCACCATTATAAAAAATTCTCAAGTTCACAGGACTTGCTTCAAATGCAAGTTCAAGCTCAACAAAGGTACTCAAATGCCCTCACAACAAAGATGATTCCATATTCACACACATTTCTTCAACAATTTATAGCTTCGGAATCACATACAACACTCACACTCACAAAGATGAACACATGCATGACTTCACCCATAGGTTTGCCCTTATTTTCCAATCAACAATTGTTTTAGTTCACTCAAGATCAAAAAGGTCTTTTCAAGGCTTGTAACGGGGCTGGATGTGAAGGTATGATCATTTAGGCTCAGTGGCTGCTACCCTCATGAAATGTGGTCTGAACATCACTTTTCTTCCTTTTTTTTTCCAGCATTTTTATTCATGCTCAAAATTCACCCCATTATTCAACTTTCCGGACACCTCATTTCTTTTACACTTTACAACTTTATTTCACAACTTTTTCATTCTTTTTATTTTGCTTTCTTCTTTTATTTCTCTTTTTCTTTTTATATGGAGGGGTTCCATCTTTTTCAAGACCATTGGCTCAAAGAGGAATTTTATCACACTTCTTGATTTACCTTCTCTTTTCTAAGTTGGCTATTAAAACAAACCAAACTTCATGAGGATTATGGGTGAATGGATAAATAAGGGTCATAATTGCATCAAGTTTCTTCCAAAAAAAGACAAGGCTCAAATGGGGTTCAAGCAAGGTTCACACATCTCACAAGGTTTGCCACAAAAGAGGTATACTGTCAAATTGTTTCACTCTTCAAAATCGTTGCCTAAGATCATTTCAAGAGCTTGCATCCCTTAGTCAACCGAACCAACGGGGTAAATTCTAGGTGTCATCACACAAGGTTCACTATAAGCTCATCACTCAAGGCATTGACACCAATATCAAACGAGACTCCACACTTTCGCTAGTATGTAATGTTCATCACAAGAGACTCAATTCGATAACCGACTACTCACAACGAGATGCAAAAAGTTCACACATTGTCTATGCAACTTCATTTGGCCTCATCGTAGCCGTGCATTCATAATTGTTTGATTAAGAGTATTATTTAAGTCATCGGTATTGATCATAATCGATACTCAAATTTATACAAGAACAAACACATTCACACAAAACAAGAGGTGGCAAAATTTTTCAAACGGGTCAAAACCATTTTCATTTCATAACAAGGATCCATAAGCTCAAACATCCACAAAACAAGATCAACACATAAAACCAAAAACAAACCCAATATATACAAAATATAGTCATAAGAGGTAGGTATGGAAATACCTAACCCCATAACAAATAAAAAGGCAGTTGTCCTCAAATGCAACAAAAATATTCAAAAGTCAATAAAAATGACAGAGAGGGAGGTAAAGAAAGGTCCTGTCTACACAGTCACTCCATCTGTCTGAGCATCAGTGCCCAGTGCAACATCTGCACTAGCTCCAATAGAGCCTGCAATGGACGTCTCTGTCAGCGATGTCTGAATAACCAATTGTACAATCGTCTCCTCTAAATCCGGCAGGTCTCTATAGATGGTATCCTTCCGAGCATCCAGCTGCTCCTCATCCGTCTCCGCCTCTGACTCATCGGCAACAACATCCTCCATAGGCATATCTCTGATGGTGGCAGGAGGCATCTCAGAACTGGCTGGAGCATCCCGATCCTTAGATAACTCGAAGAGGGAAGAGAAATCTGTGGACTTCAGATAGTCCACATCCTTTATCAAATCTGCAACCTCGGCTCTCAAAGCCGTCACCTCTGAAGTAACCCCCTATCGACTCTCACAAGTCGCTACTCTCACTGTGAGAGCATCAATAGATGTTCGGAGGGGATTCAAAGCATCTAGGATGGCCCGTTCAATCATCCAAGGGACCTCGGCCTCTAACCGGGTAGCCCGCACATCGGCAGAATGGACTAGGTGCCCCATCTTAAGAATCATGGCCTGAGTGATCCTGGTAGGCTGGGCAGCAGAAGAAGAACCAGGAGACTGAGAAAAGGTGGGAGTGGGTGTACCTGAAGGCCTGGAGGCTGGAGTAGGCAAATATGCCTCTGCAGGTATGGACTCAACATCAAACTCCGGGGATGCATTCACCGGAGCTGCTCTCCTTCTATCAGCCTCATCTTGAGTATACTCAGCCTCTATACGCCGGATATTTGTGGAAGATGTGGGGGTGACCTCTATGTCCCTCTTCTCATCACGGGGGACTCCAGCACGCCGGCATAGATCTGTATTCAGGACCGAGAAGGGAAGGGACGTCTGGTGTTGTTTGGCCCTCAGGGCAATCTCCTTCTCTATGATGAGTCCCAAGTTGAGCTGCTTGCGTGCGATGATAGATCCTAGACAGTCCGCCTTGGGGTGGCAAAGGATGAACTCATTCTGTGAGGGCATGATGGATCTGCTGATGAATCCAAAACAGTACCGCACAGCTACATTCAAAACCTTCATCTCGATCGGAGCTCCTGCCCCAATCCACCTCGGAGTGGTGTCAGAAATCAGGGGGAGCAAGCCAGCCCTTTAGATCATCCAGAGCCTGTGCTGTAGCTAGTCCCTCATACTCATGCTCGAACCCAGTGGCTCTATCAAGTATGACATTTATATGATCGCTGCTGCACCCTACTTCTTTCCCTCGGACCATGACAGACTTCACCGGTCTGAAGGCATTTGCCTTCTTCTTCCCCTGGGGCACTAGATCACCATACGCACTGTAGAACTCACAAACCCAGGTGGGGATGTATGGGCCTCAAGGTCTGGTGAAGATGTCGAATCTGTGGTATCGGAGTGTGTCCCATACCAAATGATACCTGTCCACCACTGCATCTGTAGATAGCTAGTTTTTTTCAAGAATCATCCTCAATCCCTCGGCCTTTAATCTGTTGAGTAGCCGGGAAGGAGGACCCTGAACTGGTGGTGCTGGAACTACCGTCTGTGCCGGAGCTGGCACTGTATTAGCAGCAGGAGGGGTGGCCTCTGGGATCCTAGACGGACCATGACGAACTCTAGAACAAATTTTATCTCGCTGGGATTGAAGAGGTTGGTCATCCTCAGGCTCAGAGAATACAACCTGGGAATCAAAGGACTCCCCCTCGCTGTCGGAGTTGTGCTCCGGTGTCTCAGATGCGGGCGCTTTGCCGTTGCCTTTGCCTCCCTTGGGAGGTGTTTGTTTAACCTTTTTAGAGGGAGAAACTGCCCCTTCATTAATATTAATACCTCATGTTCTTTTGCGGGGTGGCATACCACTGTCGTCTAGATTCTTTCTAGCCATATCTGCAAAACACAACGGAAATCGTTAGAGACAATCTCAAGAAAATTGAAGAAATCATATTGAAGAAAGACTCGCCAAATCGATCGACAAGTCGCCGAGTCACTTTGGCGAGCCAGGTCGGGCTCACCGAAAGGACTGGCTTAAAAATTTCCCAGAAAATTCACAGGTCGGCGATAGGCAGGACCATTCGGTGAATCGCCAACATCACTCGGCGAGCTCAGACTAGCCCGCTGAAAGTTACAGTATGTTTTAGGGATTGGCGGCGCAGAAAGGGCAATCAAAGGTGACTTTCGGTGAGTCGCCAAGTGAACTCGGCGAGCTCAGGCTTCTCGCCGAAAGTTAAAGAATCAAAATCAACTAAACCATGAAATTAAAGGAGATCAAGGGGGATTTCGGCGAACCGCCGAGTGGTTCGGCGAGCTCGACCCAGCTCGCCAAACTGCTCAACGTGCCTATTTTCAACCCTAACTCCCAAAATCAAACCCGCAGCCCTTGAAAACAAAATCAAACATTTGGCTGGTACTCAGACTTCCCCTGGTTTCGCCAAAATTGGCCATTTGACGACCTTAGCCCTTAAGAATGACGTCAAACGCTCCATTATTTGGCAAAGCTTGTCATTTAGCACAATTTGGGTTACTCAGACTTCACCCAACTAGACTCAACAACGATTTTACACAACCCATAAGATTACAATCAACTTTAAAGCACGAAAATTAGGGAATCAACAATTTAGGAAATTTAGGCACAATTACGAAATTAAAATCGGCAAACTAGCACACATTAATGATTTCATAGTGGCCCAGCACACATCAATAACAATTTAAACAATTCCATTTGAAGTCAACCGCTAATTAAGAGTTTGGGGTTTAGAAAACCAACCTTTGATGCCGAAATACAAATTTGTAATGCTAGGCGGCAAAAAATTCCAACTCCGAACACAAGATCAACGACCAAAAAGCGATAGAATGCAAACATATTGAAATACTAAAGTGCGGGTGTGATTGTATGAAGTTAAAAGTGAGGAAATGTGAAAGAGTTTGAAATTTTAAACCTTTGGCCTTTTAAAAACCGTCCAGTTTGCGCCCTTTCGGCGATATTAGTCATCTTCGCCAACCCACTCGGCGATACGTCGAGTGGGTACTTACCTCGCCGAGTTTTACAGGACCTCCAGTTGATTTAGGGGTCCAAACAACGGACAAAATTGGGCTCGCCAGCCTACTCGATGAGTCACCGATATGTCCATGGGCCCGCTGAGTTTTACAGACTCCAACTTGATATTTTCTTGAGTCCAACGGCGGTTCATGTCGGGCTCGCCGACCTCTTCGGTGAGTCACCGACGGGACTTTTGGCTCGCCAACCTGCACTTTTCAAACACATTCCACTTTTTCACCTGCACAATTAACACCCGTTATTCCAAAAAAAACACAAAGTAATAAAAACTTGGGTTTCCTCTGAAGAAGCGCCTTAGTTAACATCGTGGCACGACGCAAGTAATCACTCAAGCTTCATTCTTGGGGTTTGCCATAATATCACTAGGCAACCCCCCTTGTTGTCTCGGATAGAGACGAGACAACATATGACCCATTTGGGTCTCCAGTAGCTTAATAGATATGGAATGAGAAGAAATCATCTGATTTAGCATTGAGACATTCTCATTTATCTCTTTCAACACTCTGTCGTGCTCTTCAACTTTGTAGAGAATGAGTGAGATTATCTCCAGGAGATCTAGTTGGGTCAACATGTTGGCCAGATGTTGGTCTCTTTCTTTCTCCTTGATGGTCTTAGTCATGCGATCGAGGAGTTGGGCTACTATTGCATAGGGTTGTCGTATTAGACCACTCGGAGAAAGTTGGTCAGCCACTCCTCTGTTTTCAGGACCAAGACCTCTATAGAAACAGTCCAGTAGCCTCTTATCTGGGATTCCTTAAGTTGGGCATTACAGTAATAGTGTCTTAAATCTCAGCCACAACTCATGGATAGTCTCACCCTCCAAGTGCTTGAAATTTAGGATGTAATCCCTAAGAATCATCATTTTCGAAGGAGGGTGGCCCACTTGGTTGCCATTACTCCCATTTACGCTCATGTCCTCTACTCAACAAGCAACACACTAACCAAAACTGAAAGTAAGTAGATTCAACTATAACTAACAAGAACACAATTCAACTTCACCAAAAGAATTTCAAATGACACCACTTCTCGGCAGCGGCGCCATTTTGATTAATAACATTTCAAAGACACTTCATCCAATTCTAAGCGTCAACGGTCGTTAATCAGTATAAAATCCAACTAAATGAGTTGGGGTCGAATCCCACAGGGAGCGGTACGTGTTTCAGATTCAATTGGGAAGTAAGAATGCGGTCAAATCAGTCATAGGAATAAAAATATATTGAGTAAAAACATCATGCAAATAAGGGGGTGACACGAATGTCAAATGGGGGTTTTGGTTTTTATTTTCAACTACAAACAACAGTCACAAACAATACGAATTAACAATAATGAGATGGGTTCTTGGGATGTGATTGATTATAGGCTAATGTAGACATATGGGTAATTGAAACTATTAGAAAATAGCTAAATATTAGTGAGTAAGCTAGGCTAAAAAGGAGGTAAACTTTCTCTCGAACAATTTACCCCAAATCAAGTTGATTTCTCTCGAACATCAACAAGCATGCAAATTAAGAACATCCCACACCTTAGTCCATTCACTCTCTCGAGTTGAATGTGTGGAAAAGGGTTTAGGATTCACTCTCTCGAGCTGAACCCAGGTCAACCCAATACCCACAGACCATCAATCAAAAACCTTAGTTCTAAAACCTCTCTCTCGAGCAAGTCAAGAACACAAAGGTAGACCTGCATTTGCAACTACAATTCTTAAATTAAACCACAATAAATGATTGAACTCACTTTTAAATAGCATTTAAACTAACAATTAGCAATACCTATAAGATAAATCAGCCCATAATCACAAAATCACACCCCAAGAATTGGGGTTTTAGCTAGACATTATAAAAAGATAAAAACAGTTACCAAATTGAGTTTCCATCAACTGGGTAAGAGTGATTTCATCTTTACAATGGTCCAAATTGATGAATCTCAAAGACACACTTCCAATTTCTCAAAAGTGAAGTTCTTCAATCCTTCAAAGCTAAAGGAAAAACTAGAGAAAAACTGTTTTCCAGAGTAATTGATAAAAAGATTGATGGTAGATATGAAAATTGATACTAACTAAAATGTTCAAAAACGTATTTATAGTCGCCGAAAATAAGCTACGAAAGCTCATTCGGCGAAGTAAGTCGGGCTCGCCAAACCACTCGGCGAGCCGCCCTTTGGTCACTTCCATCGCCCTTCTGGCTTGACATTCAGCACCCTCAAGGTCTGTTACTTTGGGCGATCTAGCACTGCATCGCGGAACTACTCGGCGATCCACCGACTGCTCCTTTCTCTCACCGACTTCGTTTCTTCCCTCAGGTTTTGGCACACTAGAACTTTTGGCGGTCATATAGCCATTCGGCGATTCACCAAGTGAACTTGGCGATCACCAGGCTTACCTTTCTTCATTATTTCAGCTTGTTTTATTTGTTTTTGAAAGTTAGTGTCCTTTCTTTTTTCCTCAATCCCTATTACTGTAAAATCAAGGATTTAACATCAGTTATTGGCACAAAATAAGCATTTGAGGACACTAAATATATATAAACAAAGCCCTAAATGAGTCCAAACCTTGGACTCATCACCATCCCATTTCGATTCCTCCTTAAATGATGGCTCCAGCCGAGCTTAAGGAATTGAAAGAGCAGTTGAAAGAACTGCTAGATAAGGGCTTCATCAGACCTAATATCTCTCCATGGGGTGCTCCAGTGTTGTTCATGAAATATAAAGATGGTTCTCTCAGAATGTGCATTGACTATCGCCAGTTGAACAAAGTCACAATCAAGAATAAGTATCCCATCCCCAGGATTGATTACTTGTTCGACCAACTTCAGGGTGCTAGTTGCTTTTCTAAGATAGACCTCAGATCCGACTATCATTAGCTTAGAGTCAGAGACAGTGACATTCCGAAGATAACCTTCAGAACTTGGTATGGCCATTATGAATTTGTAGTTATGTCTTTTGGACTGAAAAATACTCCTGCAGCTTTCATGAACTTAATGAACAGGGTGTTCAAATAGTATTTGGACTTATTCGTTATTGTCTTTATTGATGATATCCTCATTTATTCTCGGAGTGAGGAGGAGCATGCGACTCATCTGAGAGTTGTTCTGTAAAATCTCAAAGATCGCCAATTATTCGCTAAGTTCAACAAATGTGAATTCTGGTTATAGTATGTCGCTTTCCTTGGTCATGTGGTATCTAGCGAAGGAATCCGAGTGGATTCTCAGAAAATAGAGGCAGTGAAGCAATGGCCCAGACCCACCTCTCCAACAGATATCAGAAGTTTCTTGGGTATTACATGAGATTTGTTGACGGATTTTTATCAGTTCCCCATTGACTAAGTTGACTTAGAAAAATTTTAAGTTTCAATGGTTAGATGAGTGTGAGGAAAGTTTCTCAGAACTGAAGACTAGGTTGACTAAAACTCTGGTCTTCACTCTACCAGATGGTTCAGACGGTTATGTAATTTATTGTGATGCATCCAGGATCGGCATTTGTTGTTTATTGATGCAGCGAGGTAAGGTCATAGCTTATGCTTCTAGAAAGATTAAGGTCCATGAGAAGAACTACCCGACTCATGACCTTGAGCTTGCAGCTGTAATATTTGCCCTAAAGATTTGGAGACACTACTTGTATGGTGTTCATGTTGACGTGTTGATAGACCATAAGAGCCTCCAATATGTGTTCACCCAGAAAGAGTTGAATCTCCGTCAGAGGAGATGGCTTGAATTCCTCAAGGACTATGACATGAATGTGCTTTACCATACTGGTAAGGCCAATGTAGTGGCTGATGCTCTCAGCAGACTATCTATGGGTAGTGTAGCACATGTTGAGGAAGAAAGGAAGGAGCTAGCCAAAGATGTTCACCGGCTTGCTCGCTTAGGAGTTTGCCTGACAGACCCGTCAGATAGTGGGATGACAGTTCAGAATGGATCAAAATCTTCATTGGTAGCGGAGGTTAAGGAAAATTAAGATAGTGATCCTATATTACTTCAGTTAAAAGGTGCAGTTCATCAGCAAAAAGTTGAGGTTTTCTCCCAAGGAAGAGATGGTGTACTTCGTTACCAAGTCACTTATGTGTTCCTAATGTGGGTGAGTTGAGGAAGCAGATCCTTACAGAAGCTCATAACTCCAGGTATTCTATTCATCCAGGTGCCACTAAGATGTACCGTGATCTACAAGAAGTCTTTTGGTGGAGCGACATGAAGAGGGACATAGCAGACTTTGTGGTTAAGTGTCCTAATTGTCAACAGGTTAAGGTGGAACATCATAAACCAGGAGGTATGACTCAGGAGATTAACATTCCTACATGGAAGTGGGAAGTGATAAATATGGACTTCATTACAAGTTTACCTCGTACTCGCAGACAACATGACTCTATTTGGGTGATAGTAGATAGAGTTACTAAGTCTGCTCACTTCTTAGCTGTCAAGGCTACCGATTCAGCGGAGGACTACGCCAAACTCTACGTTAATGAGATAGTCAGGTTGCATGGGGTTCCCTTGTCTATCATCTTAGATAGAGGTCCACAACTTACCTCTCATTTCTGGAAATTATTTTAGAAAGGTCTTTGTACTCAGGTAAATCTCAGCACAACATTTCATCCACAGACGGATGGTCAGGCAGAGTGTACCATTCATACCTTAGAGGACATGTTGAGGGCTTGTGTGATCGATTTCAAGGGCAGTTGGGATGATCACCTACCTGTCATAGAGTTCGCCCATAATAACAGTTTCTATTCCAGTATTCAGATGGCCCCTTATAAGGCATTATATGGGCGTAGATGCAGATCTCCAGTTGGTTGGTTCGAAGTAGGTGAAGCACCAATAATTGGGCCAGATTCAGTTCATGAAGCTATGGAAAAATTTCAGCTCATCAGAGATAGACTTAAGACAACTCAGAGTCGTCAGAAGTCCTATGCAGATGTAAGGAAAAGGGACTTAGAGTTTGAGCTTGATTATTGGGTTTTCCTGAAAGTGTCACCTATGAATGGGGTGATGAGATTTGGCAAGAAAGGCAAGCTCAGTCCGAGATATGTAGGTCCCTACAAAATCCTGAAAAGGGTTGGTAATGTGGCATATTCGTTAGAGTTACCATCAGAACTAGCAGCGGTTCACCTAGTCTTTCACATTTCCTTATTGAAGAAGTGTGTGGGTGATCCAACATCCATAGTACCATTAGAGAGTGTGACTGTGAAGGATAGTCTCACTTATGAAGAGGTGCCATTAGAGATTCTTGATCGTCAGGTTCGTAGGTTGAGAAACAAAGAAGTCGCTTCAGTGAAGGTTTTGTGGAGGAGTCAGTCCGTAGAGGGAGCTACTTGGGAAGCAGAAGCAGCCATGAAGGCCAAGTATCCTCACCTCTTTCCTTCCGATTCCATTTTAGCTTGAGGTAATAGTTCCTCTCCAGTCTCTCAGTTTACTCTTGCATAAATTCAGTCTTAGTATCATGTTCCTTTAGTGTTCTTGCATTTTCAGCATATTTGCATGTTTTTGGAACTCAGTTCAGTTAGATTTTCCGTTCTAGTACTTAGTGGTAGGGATTGCAGCTCCTTCCCTCCATACTCAGCTAGTTTAGACTTCATTCGAGGATGAATGTTCCCAAGGGGGAGATATTGTAACACCCCGGATTCGAAAAAAGACCAAAAATGCAGAATTTCAGAATTTGCAGGTGCCACCAACGAGGCCAACCACGGCCCGTGGTCTGAACCACAGACCATAGGTAGGGTTCGTGGCTGGCCATCTAGAACTCCCTAGAAAAACCTCGACCTATGGACCATAGGTGGGACCACAGTCCATGGTCCAGGTCCATGGATCGTGGTCCTCAAGACCCAGTCCCTGACGCCAAACGACACCTGTTAGGACGGACCGTCGGTCAGTCCACGGTCCGTCGGTAAGGCCCGTCGATAACCCCGATAGATTTTAAGTTGGGGTCGTTTTGGCCTTTTCCCCTATGCATTGGACATCTAAACTACGTCGTTTAACCCCTAAACTACGTCGTTTTACTCAGTTTAAGCCTAATATTCTAGTCAGAACTTACCCTAAGCGATTCATTCACCAAAAATCATCAAAACTTAGAGCAAAAGAAGAGAAAAGGTCGACCAAGCCCTCTCCAAGAACACAACAAGTTTTCTTTAGTTCCAGCCCCGAAATTGAAGGATTTATCTGTAGATTTAATCACCAGGTATGTGGGATTTCACTATGGGTTCCTTTCATCCACTAGGTCCCTAAAATTCAGTCAGATTCTTGATTCACTATATCTTGCTTAGACCTAGGGTTTTTAAAACCTCAGATATTGGTTGTGATTTAGCTATTATAGTATTCTTAATCAGATTATTATGTTTTCATGAAATCGTTGCTTAGTTCCTTTCATGAAACTCAGAACCCTAGTTGTGTAGATTCTCTTAGTTCATGAATTACACTTGCTAGGTCATTTAAACAGATATACATGCTCCAATTTCGAATGTTTCATTGTCAGTACTTACATGTTGCATTCTCAGATATGCATGTCAGAACATTGAGCTATCCAGTATTTCAGTTATGTTGTCTATACACATTTCCAGTTGGGAGTAGGCTTAGCACCGAGTTGGACTAGGGTTCAGTGTACCCTCATAGTCCCAGAACTACGTGCCCCCGTAGAAGTATAAGTCCCCTCTGTTGGGCATCAGATTTAGTGATCACGCAGTCATGCCTTTATTCCCCTGGAAAGGTATATTAGGTCCTCTCGATGGGGCGTATACATCGAAATCCACATTTAGCTCACGTGGTTTTATGTCGGTTAATAATAGCTCCCACAGTCAAAATTTAGTGCATTTGACCAGGTTTTCAGTTATACCTCAGCATTTAGTCTCAGTATGTCATGTTCAGGTTTAGTACTTGGTCATTGCATTTAGCTCAGTCTTCAGTATATTTCAGCATTTACATTCAGTAAAGATTATATCATTGTTCAGTATGCTTTGTTCAGTTTATGTATTTTGTTCAGCTATATTCTATATCCTGCATGCTCAGTACATTCCAAGTATTGATGCATACTCTGCGCTACATCTTTTCACGATGTAGGTTCAGGTACTCAGCATCCATATCACGCATAGATCGGTTCCCGGTCCGCATTTCAGCAACTTTAGTGGTGAGTCCTCATACTTCGAGGATAATAGACATGCTTTTCGTATTCAGTCTTTCACTTCAGTTTTAGTTTTGTTAGAGTTAGCTAGAGGGCATGTCCCAACAACTCTAGTTAGTAGAGGCTTTTCAGACATAGTATTAGACTCAACTTTAGTTTTTGAGTGATTTTTTAGTATCACTAAACTCATAGCACTTTATATATGTTCTGATCAGTATTGGGTATTCCCCATCTTTCAGTTAGTTATTGTTTTAAGCTTCCGCATAGTATGTCTATATTCAGTTATTTTAGTATGCTTATGACATGCCAGCTTCAATGTTAGCTTGGAGTCACTCGTGATCCTAGGTCCCATGTTTACGTCAAGGGGGTAGCCTTGGGGCGTGACATAATAGATGTTTTCAAGTAGTTCTAGTTTGCTTCTACTAATACTATCAACTCATAAAATCTTCTAATTTTAAGTAATAAAATAAAAATAAGAAGTTGTTCCATTTGCTAGATTTATAACATCAAATTAGTAGTTTTTTCTAGTATTAAAATTGGAAAACCCTAAGTAACTTATGTAAATATGGCATAACGCTAACCAGAAAGGAAAAGTAATGATTTTTTTTAAAAATGGTAAAGTAAATTTTGAATACCTTTTATGAATTTTTTTTAGTTATAGGGCACTATTTGGACTCTTCAAGTCTTCAACCTTAATCTACGATAAGCAATTTTACTTTCAATTCTTTAGAGGAATTGGGGAAATGGTCTTATAATTTTATGCAAAGCAATCAGGTTCTATACAAGTGTATCATCAAGAATTTGCAAAACATTCATCTAGGGTCAAAAACTAGCCAGTTCATTATCTCCAAGGGTGTTCCTAAATGGACCAAAAAGGAATTTAAAATTGATATATGGATTAACAAAAACAGTTTACAATGCTATCAGTTTGAAACTCAAAATTGAAAAGAATTAAGTCTGATTCGTAGAAATAGAGAGTCTTGGAATTAGAATTAATTTATTTCTACGAACAATTTCTCTCTTCACATAAAAATCTAAAATAATAGAGAAAAATAATAGCATGAAAAATAATAGCATGAAAAATAGATTGAGCGAAAAAAGGGAAAACATTCCATCAAATTGATAAAAAGCTATATATATATAGCAAATATTTCAATACCTCAAAGTGATTAGTTAAAGATTTACCTAAAACTGGGGGAAAATGGAGTGGAGTCCAAGAAGAGCGAATTGACACTGTTAGGGCTTTTTCCTTATACAAACAATGAAACCTAGACAATGAATTTTGAGGAAGAAGGGGGGAAATTTTTCTCCCTTTTTATCGACTGTTACATCTGAATCTCTCACTTTACACATAGTAGTCTGCATACATTCTACACTCCAATCTTTGACGATACATATATATATACACTCTAACCTTGCGTACATGTTATGCTCCTATATTTGACTAAATATATATAGATTTAATCATTCTTTGACTTGATATGTAATTGTTATAATATGATTAATTGTATGGGTACATTCTACACTCATATCTTTGACTCAATATATAAACATTTAACCCTTTTAAATCTTTGGTTAGATATGTTATTGCTATAATATAATTAATGGTTTTTTTTATTCCATACCAAAAAGTTCTTTTTTTTATTTTGTTTTTACCTATAATGATTTAATATTTATGCATTTTTCATTCAATATTCCTATATAGATAATTCTTATTCTGGGACAGTGAAAATAATAATAAGTAATGTTGAATTATTTAATTATAAAAAAATAATCTTGTATTGCTACTTATATACTTTTATTGTGTGTCATCAATGCTATTGCAAGTGGTATATCTTGTAACACCCCGAAATTTTTTTGAGCTAAGACTCGACCCTTCTTCGTTGTGAGTAGGATTTTACCAAGGAATTTAAAATTTCTTAAGTATTAAGGTCAGGTCACTAGATATAGCACCTTGATTTCCAAAAAGAATTAAAGAGAATTCATTCAAGTCGTTCCTAGTTTTTTTAAGTTTTGGGTCAACTTCAAACGACCATAACTTTTAGTACATGATGAGTTAGGAGAACCATAAGATATCGAATGAAAGATCTCTGAGTCCTCTTTCCAAGTCTACTAAGTTTGCTAATTTTCGAGCTTGTATGAGGGAGATATGCCCGTTTGAAGTCAGGCTGCCCAAATAAAGAAAGTTACCCGAAAATACGAAGGGTATTTTGGTCTTTTCCTTACTCAATCAGCTTAAAAAGAATTTTAGTAATATTTAGCGAACAAATCTGATTTGGGTCAGTTTTCATAAATCCAAATACGCTTAGGGTTTTAGGAGAAATTTCAAGAAGAGAAAAGAGGAGAAAGGAGGAAAAAGTTCAAGGCGTTCGTCAAGATTTCTTGCAATCTTCGAGGGGTTTTCGCCAAGGATTCGATCCTAAGAGGTATGTAAGCTTCCATAGTGTTGGTTTTGTTTTTCCACACGCCAGTCACGAGTTTGTTTTACGAATTTCATCCATGAGATTGAGTATATTGATAATCTTGTTGAGTTCTTGAAGTTTTGTGCTTCGTTTTTTATAATGAAGTTCCTGTTGAGTTCTTTAGGTGAGAGTTGTGAATGAGTGTTGTTCTTGGTGGGTTTCTGGTATAGAAATTTCAGTAATTAGGTTGGGTTTAAGGATCCAAAAGAGTTCGGAGGAAATCATTCGAGTTTAGACGAGGTAGGGCTGGAAAAATTGAAGAAAAGTTCATCGGATTCGTCTGGAACGTGGCTGGGGAGGCGCCCCCTGTTGCGCCTAAGGGGCTGGTGCCCTGCGCCTGCAGGGCACCCCAGACCAGCCTCAGTCAACTGAGGGCTGGCGCGGTGCGCCACTGCTACGCTAGGGACGTCAGGTCCTTTCCTCCTCCGTTCTTCGTTCCGTATTCGACCTTTCAAAACATGTCTTCGCTCTCTTAGTGATTTTTACTATATCGACCTACATACTATCATCAAGAAATCCTATATATCAAGTCACGATCCTCGAATTCATAATTCAAATTCAAGGAAGAGTTAAGAGTAGAGTTCAAGAAAGTCTTTGAGTTAAATTATGAATCCTTCGAGATCAACTATCGATTTGAGTTCTTTAAAATGGTTCCTTCAATACCTATTGATTTTAAACACTCTAAACTACTTCTAAACAACGAGAAGTCATTCATAACATGAATCATAAACTTGAATTCATAATTCAAATTCAAGGTAGAGTTAAGAGTCAAATCTTGAGAGTTCTTTCGAGTCTTTTGAGAAAGTCCCTCTGAGTCTTTTGAGGAATCTTCTACAATTTATAATAACTTGTTTCAAGACTCAAATAAGTGAGCATGAGAGTAAGGAGAATGTATTCGTGAGAACTATCATCGAGATCCTTCATATCATGAATCATACCTTTTGAATTCATAATTCAAATTCAAGAAAGAGTTAAGAGTAGAGTTCAAAAAAGTCTTCGAGTTCAATTGTGAATCCTTTGAGATCAATTATCGATTTGAGCTAAGTTTTGAGGAAGTAAGTATGAGAATGATAAGAGTCGTATACATGATTTCCATATTCTTATGTAGACCCTTGAGTCGAGTTGTTCGTGCACATAAATTCCGCATGAACTCCATAAATTGAGTATCTTTAAGAGGAGTAGTATCTTCAAGTTCTAAGTCTTGAGTATTGAGTTCCTAATCCTTTTGAGATTATATTCCTAGTCGTGGGACTAGTACATGTTACTCATGAAGGCCCTTGAGTTTAATAGTTCATACCCATAATTCTGCATGAACCCTATGAGTCGAGCAGTCTTGAGATGAGAAGTATCATTGAGTCCTTGAGTTGAGTAGTTCATGCCCATAATTCCGCATGAAACCTATGAGTCGAGCAGTCTTGAGATGAAAAGTATCATTGAGTCCTTGAGTTGAGTAGTTCATGCCCATAAATTTTGCATGAACCCTCTGAGTCGAGCATTCTTGAGATGAGTAGTATCATTGACTCCTTGAGTTCTGGAGTTGTTGAGTTCCAAGTATTAAGTTCTACGCGTGGTTATTAAAAACCTTGAATTGAGTCGTTCACGTTCATAATTCGGCATGAACCCTATTTTAAGAAGTCTTTATACAAATTGTTTATAAAACTTGTTTTAACGACTTGATCACAGAGTTGAGTTAAAATTAGAGCTGAGTTAATTTTCTTTAAAATGATATATGTGAACTAAGTATTCCCAAGAATAATTGTTTTTACATTTAACATTAGAGGAAACTGACATTTCCAAAAGTATTTTGAGCAGTTTGAGTACCATCTCTTTTAAGAGTAATATTTTTGAGTAATAACCTCAAAACACAGAAAGAGTTATGTTTTTAAACTTATGAGCTAGATATATTTTGGGAGTAGTATTGAGCACCGATATGAGGGAGAGTTCTAACAACCCACAACTCCCATAAACCATGAAGCCAACGCGGGTAGAAAGGGTCATACTTATTAGATGACTCCTTAATGATTTTAGCATAGACTAGTGGATCCACTTAGTAGTAGGTTCTATACCCCGACAAAGTATAGGACAATTCTGGTAGCGTGGGCTAGACGCTGTATCATCACATAGATCATAGTGATGATTGTCGGTTAGAGAATCTGCCACAGAGTTATATTGTATTTTTATATACAATCTGAGTTATTATTGAATTCTTCAATACATTGAGTTGTGATCTGCTGTTGTAAAAGCTTTACAAATATTGCATCTTTTATTTTTACTTTATCTTGAGTTGAGTATCCAGAGTTGAGTACCTTATTGTTGAGTTAAACTATGTTTCCTGAGTTGAGTATATTATTATTGAGTTGAGCCCTATTTTCTCTAAGTTGAGTTGAGTGAGTTGAGAAGAGGTAAGTATATTTCTTTTCCATCAGTTCAAGCTTATGTTTATGCTTTAGATTTCCCCTTACATGCTGGTATATTCCATGTACTGAGCCATTTGGCCTGCATCATTTCATGATGCAGATACCAGTATTTAGGATCCTCAACAGGCGTTTTGTTCATGAGGTCATGTGATCTTCCAGTCAGCTTTGGTGAGCCTTCTTATATTTCGGAGGATTTCACCTTTACCTTACAGTTAGTAGTTTTGAGATGTCGTGGGTCTTGTCCCAATATCTTTCTCTAATAGTATAGGCTTCATCGATAAATAAATTTGAGTAGTTTTCAGTATGTATCTTCTTCGAGTTGTGTTTACAAACTCTGAGTTCATCTATTAAGTATTGTTCAGATTATTGTAAAAGTTGAGTTTATTGAATTTAATTCAGTTTTAAGCTTTTGCATGCTTGAGTTAGTCTTCCGCTTATAGTCAGCCAGGATGAGGGTTGTCTTGGGGACCAACAATGGTTCTCGAGTGCCGGCCACATCCAGGGTGTATACTCAGGTTATGACAAACTTGGTATCAGAGCACAGAGTTCAAGTGTCTTAGGGTGTCTATGAAGCTGTGTCAGTAGGGTATTCTTTATGGTTGTGACGGCCCCACTTCTATAAATGAGGGACTATAGACATTTTGGAAAATTTTCCCTTCTTTCATACTCTTAATCGTGCAATAGAGTTATATCATAGAGACTTATTCTAACTCGTGCGTTCTCATATCCATTCGACTACCCCTCATACTAGTGGTGGTTGAAAAGCAAAATCAATCCTTTATCGATGAGTTGCTCTTAGCAAAAATCTTGAGGAAGTCATGAGACTGCAGAGGGGCTTGAGAGAAGCCTGTGAGTGAGTTAAGTGTTGAGTTTGAGAAAATGCACTCATATTCATATGAATCGTGGGTTTGAGCTAAAAGTGAGTTGTACTCTCTTCTCTAAATCTTGTTTCAGCTGAGATCCTTATCAGGAAGTACGTTTAGAGCTTGGGTAGTATTTTCACCCTAAAATATAGTATGAATTACGAGATCATAAGTAGTAGTAGTGAAGAGTTCCATTAAGTTAAGAGAAAAGAATTCAGAGGTATAGAAATCTATGGAAATGAGATAGTGATGGGGCAGATTATGTTATTGCAATCATGCACCCAGTCAGCTATAAGTGATGAGTTCATTATGAGTCAAATAAGGAATAATAATGTTATAGAGAGTTCTTGATAGAAGGAAGAGGAATAGTTACTAGTCATGATGAGATAGAGTATATTTTAACCAAAATAGAGTTGATGTCGATGTGCCATCGTGTTAGAGGAGACTAAATTCATGTGTTGATAAGAGAAGATAATATTCATTAAGTGATAGATCTAAGCTAGGCTTATCATTTGTTTGAGAGGGTCATCATGTTCAGAAGGTTATAGAACTGATTAAGTAATGAGGTAAATAAGTGGGCAAATAGTACATAAGTTGTAAAAAGGGGGATATAGATCGGTTTAGAGATGATGAAATAGGTTCATAGCTTTCAATTGTCAACTTTAGACCTAAAGGGGAGATGATAAGATTTGAAATCAAGTCAAGTGTCGAGAATCAGATAGTAATAAGCTCAAAAGAGTAAGGGAGATATCTTTTCAGAGGTCCTTTTAGTAGATGCGTGATGATAGGAGGAGGAGATTAATGTTTTCATCATGATAATGATGGTGTGATAATTCCATCTAAGGTTATAAATTAGTAGGAAGAGGAGGATGAGGTTTTACTATGAGAAATAGTCAAATGCGAGCCCTTAGTTGCTTTCAAGTAGTAATGCGGAAAATTCTAGTTGGTATGACAGGGATGATAGAGAATGAGAACTTCTTAAGGAGTTGGTTAGTAAGAGTCCATGGAGTTGTTAGAACACTAAGCTTGAATGTGATGTTGTTAAACATGAGGTAGTTCTTTATATGAGCCCAATGTTCATTAAATGAGGTAGTAAAGAGTAATGTTCTTGGGATGAGACTCCCTATAGAGAGGTATAGAACTCGAACCTTAGGATTTAGGTTAAGCTTGAATATGGTAAGTGTGTGTCGTTAGACTCATGCCTTGGTAATATAAGTCATATACCCTTGAGGGAACTAGGAGTTGCAGCCAATGAGGTATGGTAAAAGGAAAGAAGAGCGTAGTTAAGGAGTGTTTCTAAGCTTAATATTTAGTAGTCATATTACCCCAGGCATGGTATTCATATTCTTACTTCATGCCCAGATTTCCTTTGTTTTGGATAGGGTAACTTCAGAGAGAGTGTGACTATGTTCACAATAGCATCGTTCTTGATTTAGGTGCTATAGAAGGTCCAACTCTTGGTACGAATCAGTATAGGCTGTGTTAGTACGCAAGTTCATGAGGAAGAGATAGTGAGAGTAACCCCATGCCATAACTAGTCCAGCCATCATTCGAGGATGAATTATCCCAAGGGGGAGATAATGTAACACCCCGAAATTTTTTTGAGCTAAGACTCGAACCTTCTTCGTTGTGAGTAGGATTTTACCAAGGAATTTAAAATTTCTTAAGTATTTAGGTCAGGTCACTAGATATAGTACCTTGAGTTCCAAAAAGAATTAAAGAGAAATCATTCAAGTCATTCCTTAGTTCTTTTAAGATTTGGGTCAACCTTAAAAGACCATAACTTCCAGTAAAAGATAAGTTAGGAGGACCATAAGATATCAAATGAAAGTTCACTGAGTCCTCTTTCCAACACCACTGAGTTTGCTAATTTTTGAGTTCATATGAGAGAGATATGCCTGTTTGAAGTTGGGCTGTCAAAATAAGGAAAGTTACCCAAAAATATGAAAGGTATTTTGGTATTTTCCTTACCCAATCAGCTTAAAACGAATTTTAGTAATATTTTGGGGAAAAATATGATTTGGGTCAGTTTTAATAAATCCAAACACGCTTAGAGTTTTAGGAGAAAGTTCAAGAAGAGAAAAGAGGAGAAAGGAGGAAAAAGTTCAAGGCGTTCGTCGAGATTTCTTGCAATCTTCGAGGGGTTTTCGCCAAAGATTCGATCCTAAGAGGTATGTAAGTTTCCATAGTGTTGGGTTTGTTCGCCCATACGCCAATCATGAGTTTTTTTTTACGAATTTCATCCATGAGATTGAGTATATTGATAATCTTGTTGAGTTCTTGAAGTTTTGTGCTTCGTTTTTGATAATGAAGTTCTTGAGGTGAGAGTTGCGAATGAGTGTTGTTCTTGGTGGGTTATTGGTGTAGAATTCTCTGTAATTAGGTTGGGTTTAAGGATCCAAAAGAGTTTGGAGGAAATTATTTGACTTTAGACGAGGTAGGGCTGGAAAAATTGAAGAAAAGTTCGTCGGATTCGTCTACAACGTGGCTGGGGCGGCGCGCCCCTGTTGCGAGGGGACTGGCGCCCTACGTCTGCAGTGCGCCCCAGACCAGCCTCAGTCAATTGAGGGCTGGCGCGGTGTGCCACTGCTGCGCCAGGGACGTCAGGTCCTTTCCGCCTCCGTTCTTCGTTTCGTATTCAATCTTTCAAAATATGTCTTTGCTCTCTTAGTGATTTTTACTATCCAACCTACATCCAATCATCAAGAAATCCTATATATCAAGTCACGATCCTTGAATTCATAATTCAAATTCAAGGAAAAGTTAAGAGTAGAGTTCAAGAAAGTCTTTGAGTTAAATTGTGAATCCTTTGAGATCACCTATCGATTTGAGTTCTTTAAAAGGGTTCCTTCAATCCCTATTGATTCTAAGCACTCTAAACTACTTCTAAACATCGAGAAGTCATTCATAACATGAATCAAACGTTGAATTCATAATTCAAATTCAAGTTAGAGTTAAGAGTCAAGTCTTGAGAGTTCTTTCGAGTCTTTTGAGAAAGTCCCTTTGAGTCTTTTGAGGAGTCTTCTACAATTTCTAATAACTTATTTCAAGACTCATGTAAGTGAGCATGAGAGTGAGGAGAATGTATTCATGAGTCTACACTATCATTGAGATCCTTTATATCATGAATTATAACTCTTGAATTCATAATTCAAATTCAAGAAAGAGCTAAGAGTAGAGTTCAAGAAAGTCTTCGAGTTTAATTGTGAATCCTTTGAGATCAATTATCGATTTGAGCTAATTTTTGAGGAAGTAAGTATGAGAATGAGAAGAGTCGTATACATGATTTCCATATTGTTATGTAGACCCTTGAGTCTAGTCGTTCGTGCCCATAAATTCCATATGTACTCCATAAATTGAGTATCTTTGAGAGGAGTAGTATCTTCAAGCTCTAAGTCTTGAGTTCCTAATCCTTTTGAGATTATATTCCTAGTCGTGGGACTACTACATGTTACCCATGAAGGTCCTTGAGTTTAGTAGTTCATGCCCATAATTCTGCATGAACCCTTTGAGTCGAGCAGTCTTGAGATGATAAGTATCATTGAGTCCTTGAGTTGAGTAGTTCCTGCCCATAATTCCTCATGAACCCTATGAGTCGATCAGTATTGAGATGAGAAGTATCATTGAGTCCTTGAATTGAGTAGTTCATTCCCATAAATTCCGCATGAACCCTCCGAGTCGAGCATTCTTGAGATGAGTAGTATCATTGACTCCTTGAGTTCTGGAGTTGTTGAGTTCCAAGTATTGAGTTCGATGCATGGTTATTGAAAACCTTGAATTGAGTCGTTCACGTCCATAATTCGGCATGAACCCTATTTTAAGAAGTCTTTTTACAAATTGTTTTAAAACCTGTTTTAAATACTTGAGCACTGAGTTGAGTTTAAAGTAGAGTTGATTTCATTTTCTTTAAAATGATATATGGGAAGTAAGTATTCCCAAGAGTAAATGTTTTTACATTTAAGATGAGAGGAAACTGAGATTTCCAAAAGAGTTTTGAGCAGTTTGAGTACCATCTCTTTTAAGAGAATGATTTTTGAGTAAGAACCTCAAAATACAGAAAAATTTATGTTTTTAAACATATGAGCTAGATATATTTTGGGAGTAATATTGAGCACCGATATGGGGGAGAGTTCTAACAACTCACAGCCCCCATAAACCATCTAGCCAACGTGGGTAGAAAGGGTCATACTTTTTAGATTATTCCTTAATGCTTTTAGCATAGACTAGTGGATCCACTTAGTAGTAGGTTCTATACCCCGACAAAGTATAGGACAATTCTGGAAGTGTGGGCTAGATGTTGTATCATCACATAGCTCAAAGTAATGGTTGTCGGTTAGAGAATCTCCCACAGAGTTATATTATATTTTTATATACAAGCTGAGTTATTATTGTATTCTTCAATATATTGAGTTGTGATCGGCTTTTTTAAAAAGCTTTACAAATATTGCATCTTTTATTGTTGCTTTATCTTGAGTTGAGTATCCAAAGTTGAGTACCTTATTGTTGAGTTGAACTATGTTTCCTGAGTTGAGTATCTTATTATTGAGTTGAGCCCTATTTTCTCTGAGTTGAGTTGAGTTGAGAGAGTTGAGAAGAGGTAAGTATATTTCTTTTCCATCAGTTCAAGCTTATGTTTATGCTTTAGAATTTCCCTTACATGCTCGTACATTCCATGTACTGAGCCATTTGGCCTGCATCGTTTCATGATGCAGATACAGGTATTCAGGATCATCAACAGGCGTTTCGTTGAGGTCATGTGATATTCTAGTCAGCTTTGGTGAGCCTTCTTATATTCCAGAGGATTTCACCTTTACCTTATAGTTAGTAGTTTTGAGATGTCGTGGGTCTTGTCCCGATATCTTTCTGTAATAGTAGAGGCTTCATAGATAAACAAAGTTGAGTAGTTTTCAGTATGTATCTTCTTCGAGTTGTTTTTACAAATTCTGAGTTCATCTATTGAATATTGTTCAGATTATTGTAAAAGTTGAGTTTATTGAATTTAATTCAGTTTTAAGCTTTTGCATGTTTGAGTTAGTCTTCCGCTTGTAGTCAGCCAGGATGAGGGTTCGGTTGGGGACCAACAATGGTTTTCGAGTGCCGGCCACGTCCAGGGGGTAGACTCGGATCGTGACATATCTTATATCTTCTTAGTTCTTCAAACAATATCTTCAATATTGAATTTTCAAGATAAATAGAAAATAAAATAATTATATTCTAAAGAAAGTAAATGAAAAGAAAAAGGCAAGTGCCAAAAAAAAAGATACTAGGGAATTTGATCTCCTAAATGACTAGTAATTTATTTGATCTTTACTTTATTTCATTTCATTTCATTTCTTTGTCTACTTATATAAATAAAATTATAAACCACTTACCTTACGAAACAAGTTAATTTTAGAGGAAGGAAGAAAAACCTACGACATCTTATGTTCTAATGCTCATTATTTTATATTACTAATATTTTCTCCTTTTCATATTTATTTTTAAAATTTTAATTTAAATAAGTTTTCTTGTATTAGAACGAAAAGTTTATAATGGAGGTGAAATATTTTTGAAGGAAAATATTTTTATTTATAAATTCAAAAGTTCTATATGTTTCTGTATATTTCTGTGTATTTCTATATTTCTGTATATTTTCTGTATATAGAATATAATTAGTAACATCCCTATTTATAAAGGTAAAAACCAAATTAAACTAGGACTAGGAACTACTCTAACTAACAAATCCTAATTAAACATAAATAAGTAAATACCATAAATAATAAATCCTAAACAACTTAGGATTCCTACTCCAACTTTGAATTATTATTTTCAACATTCTCTCGTAATTCAAAGTTGTATACTCTTGCCTTTTTCTTGTTGTTGTATTGGAGTACTTCTCTTCAATCTTCAATTGTTGGAGTACTTCTCTTCAATCTTTCAATTGTTGAAATACTTCTCTTCGTCCATCAATTGTTAGAGTACTTCTCTTCAATTCTCATTTTTTTTCTTGGTTGTGTTGGAGCACCTTTTCTCCAACATACAATATTTTTTTTCTTGGTTGTGTTGTAGCACTTCTCTCCAACTTCCAAGAGTTGAAGCACTTTCTCCGTGTCCCATAACTATGTGCCAACATAGGATTGTCTAGATAGACATTAGCTAGTGGATCCACAATAGCTAGAAGTTCATGGTCCTTACCGTGGCAAGTAGGACACCCCTTTTCGGTGTGGGGTAGACACCAGATTCCTTAGTATCATAAGTATGTTTCATAAAATCATGAAATTAACTCAATTCATGCATCATAGATCATAAATAAATTGATTAAATCAATATTTAAAAGAACCCATAACATAGAAGAAAAAACCTAACTCAATTGGGGATTTCTAACTTTGAAAATAGGAGAATTTGGGAACTCCATGAATGGAAGGAATTCATGGATGATAACTATTATATCTCAATGCCAAAATCATGCCTTGACTGGTGGAATTGGAGACATGTCTTGAAACCCTAGGTTGAACCCTTCTTCTCCAAGTTTCTCGAGAGAGAATTATTTTGGAGAGGAAGAACGTAATCTTCTTTAGTAAATTTAAGGGAATGACTTGAATGAGTAAGTTTTGGGTTGAAATCACTTATATAGCTAGGTAAGGGTAAAACGACGTAGAATCAAGATTAAAATAATTAGGAAAAGACCCAACTGCCCTTAACTTACAGCTGACGCGATCCTAAACAACATCCTAAACAACTTAAGATTCCTACTCCAACTTTGAATTATTATTTACAACATTCTCCCGTAATTCAAAGTTTTATACTCTTGCCTTTTTATTCTTGTTATTGTTGTTGTTGTATTGGAGTACTTCTCTTCAATCTTCAATTGTTGGAGTACTTCTCTTCAATCTTTCAATTGTTGAAATACTTCTCTTCGATCATAAATTGTGAGAGTACTTTCCATGTTCTTGTTCTTATGATTGTGTAATGACTCTCTAGGTCATTTCCTCCATTTTCCAATCTTTTCAGTGTTAAAACCTTCATTGTAGTGATCCCAAGTCATTTATGACATGCTGGGACTAACAATTCAGTCACCGGGTTGTTCGTTCGAATTTTATGCAAGTTTTCATATTTTGAAGCTTTTGGATTTTATGTTGTTGATTTTGATCAAAACTCCAGAAAGACGGCCTCAAAATACAAATATGACGGTTTTGAGAGCTCTAGAATGTCGATCTTGTTCTAGAACGACCCTTCGTGCGGGTCTCGAGGATTTAGGTCTCATATCGATCCCCCTAATTAAATTTGCCTAAAAAGAAGCTTGGGTGTGTGACTCACATTTCATCAAGAGGACCTCAAATGGATTTTTCAATAGTTTCATTGAGTCCAGAATGCCAAATTCGATAGGGTAACATTTTTGTTTTGCAGGCACTAGGTTCCAAATTAATCATGGGCACCTCGTCGGGGATTTCCAACTTTAAGAAAATCAACTGCTTTAAATAAACTGATGCAACTCAGGTTTTCTTTGTTTTCACACCTTGAGGGCCGCGTTCATGGAACTCTTTCTCTGTACCCTATGAGATCGCAAGGCATCAGTTGCTTTCGTGAGGGCTTATCACCTTGACCTCCGCATTCAAGAGTTTTTCTTAGTGTTCTTGAGGGTGTAGTTGATCGACCTATTGCAATCACGGGGCTCCCCTCCCTGTTAACGATGCCTTGTTCTTTGGTGGGCCATGATTGCGTGGTATGACTTCCGTAATAACGATAAGTAATTTTGACTTTTTTAAAAATAAGACCAATCATGCATTGACCAACCCCATTTCAATCTTTTTGTGAATTCTCAAGCTTCTGACCTCCGTTTGAGATAATTTCAAGTGCTAGGTCATTTTTTTTATCGTGGCTCTACATTGAGGTTATTCTCGCCCTAAAGGGGCTGCAAGGTCCTCTTTAAATGGTGGAATTTATGCATGTTGTTTTTTGGGCTGTGGGGACATTGAATTATGTACCATTTTGAAACACAAGATGTGTATATCGTTTAGGACCTTTTGAAGAAGTAAATTTCAAGATTCTCGGTTCAGGTCCCATATTCCCATTTTGACTTGATTTTGGTCCATCCCTAGTTATTGTGATTTAGGTGTCTAATATTCCATTGTGATGTTGTGATCAATAATTTGTTAGCATGGTGGTAATCCGAGGTTTCTTAGATGTGTGTAACCCTTTTGAGGTCAATTTAGAGCGTTGTTGATCATATTCGAAGAAGGCTATGATCTACTTTCATGGTTGGGCTTTATTAGATGAAGTTTAGTATGATTTTCATGTGATTTTGGCTGGTATTTGTTAAGTATTAGGATTGCTTCCTTTTATTGGGCTCTATTTTTGCCACTTATTGTGTGATTTTGATTCGGTTAACATCTAAAACTACTTCCTTGGAAATGAATCTCTTTTAGATTAATAACATGAGGTATTTGTTGGACGTGGACTACATTTCAGCACACTCTATTGTAGTTACAACACTTGATCAGGCCAGAGAGCCTTAATCAGGCATAAGCCTTGGGTTTGGAAATGTTCTTCAGCAGACAAAAAGATTGGGTTCAAACTAGGCTTCAACAGGGTCATTGACTACTTAGGCTACTCAAGGTTTGGTACTAGGAGGCTTTAGTATCTTCGAGGATACACCACATGCAGGTATGGTTCTTGTGCAATGGGTGCTTCTCAAGATAGAGTTAACTTGATTGGTCCCCAAAAAGGTTCATCATCCATTTCTGAGTATGCATTGGGATTTCTTGAGCGACCTAGGCATAATCCCACATTATTTTCTACAGATCAAGATTTGAGTGAGGAGTTTCTTATGGGGTTGTCTTTGCCACTCTGGTTGGCATCAGAGCACTTGATAGTAGTTGAGTCTACCTTTCCCCAGGTCGTTAGTCATGTGAGGTCCATGGAGAAGGCGTGCCTTGTGACTTTTAGGGATAGTGGTAAGAGGACATGCCATCAGTACAACGTTGACCGCATTGCACTTCAAGATGAGTATCAGTTCAGTAAGGGTCATTTTCCATCTCAACTTATCAGGACTATAGAGATAGCATCGTAGCTTCCAAGGGGTTATGAGTTAGGTGGAGAAGCCTATGACATGAAGAATTCAAGTTAGACTTCTCACTATGAGCATTTCAGGACTTCATGTGTTGGGGCTTATCTTGCTCCAAATGGGTCTTCGCAACAGGTTGCTCTTGTGGAGGTTACTATGAGTGTGGTAAGGTAGGCCACTTTGTTAGAGATCATTGTAGGGTTTCACTGTAGTTTATTAGGGGTTATCCTGAGTCTAGTGGAGGTAGGTAGGGAAACTCATTATGTTCTTCATGTCGGGCTTCAGTCCTTGGATGTTTCTATTATTGTGGATGGTTTGACCACTAGTCTAGGGAGTGCCCAGGCGGGAGTTGATCTTCTAGACATTCTTGACTTCTTTTATTCCCCAGACAAGAGTCAGTATATCTTTTTGTATCTACAAAGAGCTTGTCCCCGGTGTGGGACTATGATTTGTTATGTTTAGTTGGGTTAATCTCATAGGTTGATGGTACAATTGGTCAGAGGTTGTGCCCTAAGTGATGTTGATGGTGCTTCAGCTTTTTATGTTGAGGTTGGGCATGATAAGTTCTATGCTCCACAAGTCATCCAAATGTTACAGCTCCAGGTATCCCTTCTTTTGATATGATTTCATTATTTTGTGTGGTTTTTGGGATTTCATACCCTTTCATGCCTATTTGACTAGTTATCCATCTCTGGATTTTTGTGACAATCTTAATTAGGATTGTGTATGTGTTTTATATCCTGTAGTAAATTTCTTTTAATAGTGGATCGACTAGGTTGTGTTTCTCTGATTGAGAGTAGTGGCTGAGAAACTCCAGTGCCTTTACCTTGGTGCCTTTGTTGTGATAGTGGTGTTAGGGTTTTTGGTTTCCTCTTTTGCCACCCTGGTCATCTATTTTTGATGTGATGCCGATCCTTGTTAGATTGGTGGCTAGACCAACTTTACCCGATTTGGAATTGGTTTTGATATTTGACCTAGTAGGCTAGGGAGGTTACCTTAGTTATGTGTCGTTCTTTTGGAGTAGTAGTTGGGAGATTGCTGGTGGAAGAGTTGTGTAAAGGGTAGTATGGCCTTTTATGGTGTTGTGGTAGTCTTAGTTGGTCGCTTTCTTCTTTTATCTTAGTCTTCTTCTCGCTAGCGCATTTGTGTTTTGATCATTCAGTCTCTTTGGATCAGTTTCTTTCTAGTGGTCTTGGTGTTTTGTTATGGCTAGCCAGGATTCGATGGTGTGATCCTTTGTTGCACCTTGTTTTCATGGTAGTTGATTTTTTTGCAATTGTGGTGGTAGCTCTCAAGGTTTTGTTTGTGATTTAGTGTCAGAGTGGTGGTGTTCCTTGGTGGTTCTCTGAGACTGTAAATTTGCTTAGAAGGTTCATCTATTGGTTGGGATCAATGTAATAAGGAATCTATGATTGCGTGCTTATTCAGTATGCAAGACCTCCATTTGGCATATTGGGTAGCTTGCGGTGTTTGTTGATGGGAGTTGGTGCGTTGGGCAATTATCGGTCAGTTGGCTATGTATGTACGTCGCCTGCTAACTTGGTTTTCTTTGGATTAAGGTGGTTGGCTCATATTTATGATGGCTGAGTAGTTTGTGGGCACATGGTGTCAATTTTCTGGAAATTCCCTTGTAGAAGTAGGTCACTGGAGCGGGGCTCAGTGCAACCTTGTCATTGATGGGATGATCGTACTTTGTACTAGAATGTTTCATTTTAAAAGGCTGTGTTTCATCTTGAGTTGTTTGTTTTAGGAGTTGAGATTGTTTTTTGGGCTTTGCTTTGGGCTGAATTCCTTGTTTTGGTAGTTTTCATTTCTAGATGTTCAGGTGAAGCATGTCATTCGTCTGAGGTTTGCATTGTATGGGTGGGTTGGTAGGCACAATTCAGATGGTGTTGGAGATGTTCATGATGGCTAAGGACAAACATAATGCTCCTATGACTAGAAGATGCTGAGTTTAGAGAATAAGGTAGGTATTTTAATTGGTGATTGGGTTGCATCTGCCATGGTATTGTGTTTTCTCAATTCGGTGGTTTCGGTGTGGTATTCGTTTCCTCATATAAATCTGGTACTTTCGGTCAAGTTTCGTCCATTTGGGAAAAAAATGGATCCCAAAAAGGAATTGGAGAAGCTTATGGAGTGTTGAAGTGGACTTAAGGATTTCCCTCCTAGATTTAGTTCTGCGTTGGCATTGTTAACTCCAAGAGGGTTTCTGAGGGTTTGGCGGAGCATGCAGGCCTTGTACCCTCATCTTTTACTGCCTTCAGGCTATAACTATCCCTCTACTTCCGCGGATATTGACACCAAATTTTGGTATGATATTTTCAAAGTTAATACTTTTATGTGTTTTATTCGTTAAGCAATTCAAAATACATGTTTTGTAATTTTAATGCCATTTGTTGATAATTATTCTTATTTCTCAAAATATTAGGATTTTCATTGGTTAATTTTGTTACATTGTTTTGGTCGCAATAGTTTGAATATGTTCAAATATTTGTTTGATTTGATTAAATCATTATATTTTGTTAAATCATATTTTTAGCATGCGATTCATTTTATTTGTTACATTGATTAATATTCATTTTATTTGTTACTTTTATTAATATTCATTTGGGTGTTTTTTGCACAGTCTAGAAATACAGTTAAATACGGATAAGATTTGCATACACAAATATTTTGTTAACCGGTGACTTTAGCCCATAGTTTTAAGGTAATGGTATTGTACTAAGGCGATTTTTAATTTTCTATTTAGACAATTAATTTGTTATTAAGTTGGTGGTGGTGGATATGATTTTTAGGGGTGTAATTTAGAGATTTTTTGATATTCTTTTACTATTTATTATCTTCTTCGGCGAAGAGTTCGCCGGAGCTCCGCCAATTCACCACCAAAAAGTCCGCATTTTCCTCCTACCTCCGTTCCTTTCTATAGGCTCGAGTTCTTCCATTAATGGCGAACTCTGAGTCCAACAACTCCGACCCCCCAACAACCAGCAACGAGCCAGTGAGCTCGTAACCACTAGATCTCCACCCACGAGCTCCTCAAGGCAGCAACTATAACAACAACCAACGTCGGTCAGCCCCTCCCCTTCCCCCCTCTTGATTTTTGATTTGTTTTGTAGGGCGTGTTGATGAGCATAAAGCTTCCGAAGAAGACCGACAAACAACCATACAAACCCAACAACCATCCGATCTCAGGACCACCAACTGGCCGAAAATGCTAAACTCCGACAGGCTTCGCTATTTTTCCTCAATATTTGGTAGAAATCTAGAACTATTTGATAACTTTCTTGTTGATTTTATTCTCTGATTGTGTTGAATTTCATATCTTTGCTTGATTATTTTTTTATGTGGCTGTTTTTTTTTTGAAAATTTACTCCATTTGAGCTTCCTCCTTTATTTTCTACGCTACTGCCAGCGTGAGATGTTGCCGAATTCTGTCGGACACTGTTATATTGTGTATATTTTCAGATCTGGTTCGTGAAAGGCTCATTATTTTTCTTGACTTAAGTTTATTCTAATTTTTGATCAATGCTTAAAACTGTTCCAGTTCTTAATATTATATGTTAATTGTTGAATTGGTCATATATTTGGTAGGTT
Source organism: Solanum etuberosum (assembly GCA_029582245.1). Taxonomy (NCBI): domain Eukaryota; kingdom Viridiplantae; phylum Streptophyta; class Magnoliopsida; order Solanales; family Solanaceae; genus Solanum; species Solanum etuberosum. The sequence goes on along the minus strand of JAJONR010000652.1, from coordinate 71,452 downwards.
GATTTAGTCTTTTATTTATGATGTGGTGGTATTTTTTTATTGAAGTTCACCCTTTTCCTCATATTTCACCATGTGTTTATTTGTTGGTTTGTTGTTGATTTATTCTTATTCATTGTTGGGTACTCTTGATTTTGTTAGATATAGGAATTTATAAGTGAATTATATTGTTAAGTTGTTATCATTCGGTCACTGATCGCACATTATGGCATATTACTTTATATTTATTTTTTTAATAATTGTGTTTGTAAAAGAAAAAATGTTATGTTTAAATCACCAATGAAAAAAATCTCTCTGTCAGTTTTCGAGGCCTCCCCATTTTAAAAGATGGAAATTTAGTTTAAGTTTATATTCTTTGTATGTTAGATTTGGTAGATGAAGAAATTACCATCGATTTTCAAGGCCTCCCATGTTCATAAGACGGATTTTAATTTTTAAGCTATTTTTTGTTTCATTTTTTTAATTCATATTTAGTTATTACTAACACTTTTACTAAGTGTCTTTACAGGTACCCAGAGTTGCTTCCTATTGAAGCTATTCAGATGGAGTTCAAATTATTATTTTTATTTTTGACGTTAGGCAAACCTTAGGCCGATTCTTATATTATTATTTGTGTATATTGCATGTTTATTATATTTGTTCAATGTGTTATCTCCTCCTCAACTTGAAAATATGAATTTTCAGTCGGGACCCACAGTTGTATATTTCGAAGGATGCCTAACACCTTCCCTTTAGAATAACTTGACCCCTAACCTAGAATTTATATGTTTAGTAGAAATTTTTTTAGTTAATTAATTTATTGGATTCACACGAAGGGTCATTCTAGACAAAACTCGACATTCAGGAGCCAACCCTGCTAATAGAATTCTCATCCGGGCATGTTTACCAAGATTGTTGACCAAGGTCAAACTTAAGCCTTAACTTGAAGGTTAACACGCCTAATCATAAAAACTCACACCGAAAAGGTCGAGAGCCAATGCGGACCATGCTGCTAGACTAAAATGACCCTATCGAATCTGATGAAATCGTCAATATTGGATTTGAGGTCATCTTCTTGAACTTTTGATTGAAAATGACCGTTCAAGGTTCAAAAGCTCTAAAACACAGAAATCCTCATTAAAAAAAAACTGAATTACCAGGTGACCAAACTGTCAGTCCCAACATGTCATAAATGACTTGGGGTCGTAACCTATCACAAACTGAAAACCTCAAAGGCCGATGCCTACGATCAACATAAATCTTGTGCCTACTCTGAGCTAAATCACCCTCACCTAGTAAAAGGCCTCCTGAATCAAGTCATTATCATGCGGCCTAGGCTCTATAGACTCAAACAAACAAATTGGAGAGTGAGAATGCCTACCATATAAAGCGTCACACAGGGCCATCTGAATAACCGACTGGTAACTATCGTTATACGCAAACTCCACAAAGGACATGAACTTTTCCCACTAATAACGTTCAAGTTATCCTTAAAAAAAGTTAAAAGAGTAAGCGATCAACGTCAATAAAAATACCCAACTAAGAGTCGGGGTAGAATCCCATAAGGAATAATTTGTTGGCAATCGAAAAGACAAAGAATGAATTGTTACAAGTTTGAATCTAAACATAAAATATAAAAGATTATCAAATTAATATTGAATTTGGTGGCCAAACGAAGGATTTGGTCAAAGACATAATCAAGCTAGGGATCTCTGAGAATCGGGAAATTCAGATTTCAATCCATCTTCAATGATCCATTGCAATACAACACACGCTAATTCAATCATAGTAGGCTAGAGCATCATTAATCAACACTAATCTCCTTTCGGTATCAAAGTGTTATATCATGGAATCTCCTTTCGGTCTTATCGCGTTCAACTACAAAGCAATCCAAGACCTTAATCTAAACCACTATTTCTAGCAAGTTTAGCATTCAACAAAGTAGACATAAATTATATCCTTTCATTCAAAAATTTAAATTTCAAAGCTAAATATAATTATTAATTTAATTCTCCACTTCACAAATTCTCTTCCAAGCAATCCACAAAGATCGTAAGCTAGAGTTGAGCGTGCACTCTCAAATCATAAATTCAAACATGAAAACTAGATTAGAACCATTTAATAAATTTAAGCATGGCATCAAACAATAAAAAAAGAATTAGAATGAGAGATCAAGTACCCAAATGAATTGTCTATTTCTAGCACAAAGCCCCCAATTTCATATACACAATTACACCCATAGTTCTAGCTATGAAAAGCAAGGAATTGAAAAAAGGGAATCAGACATTTTACTAACAAGCACACAAACTTCAAACCTAAATGTGAATTGTGAGGTAACTTGCCTTCAAAGTCTCAACCCAAAATATGAAATCTACAAATTAGGATACTTCCCTAGTCTAAGCTAAAATATGAAATTCTATTCTAGAATTCAAGATGTAAAAGATTCAAAGATGATGAATAATGTTTCTCCTCAGACCTTGTGTGAGAATTTGTCACGACCCAAGGTGTCCCCTAGGCATAACATGGCGTATAGGATCCCGAGAGGCCCCACACAATCCACTTAGTGTTCATCATACAAGAAAATCGAATAAAGAGATTAAAAGACAGTTTCAACATATAAGAGTTTTATAGAGAAAAATGGAAATCTAAACATCGTCTCAAAGCCATCTAATACATAAGAAAATATCGGGGGATAGCCCGTACATCAAGTTCTAAAACTGAAAGTAAAGACAAAAGAGGAATCAAGCTCGGTCTACGGAATATGAGGACTCAACAAACTTCAATCTTTTATATGAGATCCCTAGCCACGGAAGTGCGAATCTGTAAGGTCGGTCCCTACATTTGAGGAAATATAGGCAAGAGTATGCGTTAGTACAAAATATGTACCAAGTATTATAACTATGCATAAAACATTTGAAAACATGAGAAAAGGGACATTTTCATAAAGTGCAATGACCAAACTAAATCATGAATGTAAAAGAACTAGAGGACATAAGTCACAAAACATGGTCAATACAAATAGACATCATCTTAAGTCACATGTGAGATACTTCTTAAAGTAACCTTAGTTCATTATTGTGGGAGTTTTACCTTTAATCGACATATAATACCATGTGAGCTATCAACACGGAATCCGGTGTCTACCCCACACCAAAAAAGGGTGTTCTACTTGCCAAGGTAAGACCATGAACATCTAGTTTATGTGGATCCTCTAGCTAATGTCTATCTAAGACAATCATCCTATGGGGGCACATAGGTATGTGATAAAGAGATTGATTTTAGAAACCCGACCTCTACTAACGGGGGAGCTTCCATCTCAATATCCTCTCGGTACTAAGCGTAAATCCCATGGAATACTCATTTTCTTAACTTGTCTTTATTATCCATTGTAGGGCACGTCATCTTTCCAATCCAAGCTAAGTCATATGTCATACCTGGAAATGTACAATGAAGTAATCAATCCAATCTAGGTTTCATTAGAATAGCTCATTATCTTTGATTCATTTTAGGTGACAAGACCTTTCAACCTTATAATCCTTAATGTGTGAAAACCTTTCACATTCATACATGAGGTAGTTATGTGATCAATCCTTTCACAACAACTAGCCACAAGAACAACATATATGCTTTTACTCTCAAAGCAATCTACATCATATCTCATCAATTCCATAAGAACATGCATAATTCCATAATTCACTTTTCATAGTTCAAGACCCACTTTCAATCATCAATATTTAAAAAACATGGGTTAAGCATGGGTTCATGGGGATTCACCTTAAAAACATGAGAATATATCAATTCATGTATAAAAGTTCATAAATCAATCAAATAAATCAACATTGAAGAGAACCCATGACATAGAGGAAAAACCCTAACTCAATTGGGGATTTCTAACTTTATAAATTGGAAAATTTAGGAACTCCATGGAGGAAAGGGCTCCATGGATGAAAACTATCATACCTTAGAGTTCAAAGCCCACAATTAATGGTGAATTTAGACACTTGATCTTGAAATCCTAGTCTTCTTCTTCAAGCTTTTTGAGAAAGAATTTTTTTGGGGGAAGAACTTGGAGGGATTTGGGGAACTTTATAAGTGATTTTGAATGGTTAAATTTTAGTCTTAAAGACTTATATAGGGTCTAGGATTAGGATTAAAATGACTTAGTTTAGCTATTAGATGCATAGGAAAAGACCTATATAACCTTGAAAAAATAACTAAAGAGTTTTATTTTTCTAAGTCAATCTCCACGGACGGGTCTACCGTCCGTGGACCCTTCTACTAACCGTGAACTTGTCCATGAATCATTGCTTTAGAATAATTTTTACAAGGCTTGGGTTCAAGGATGGGTTCACTGACCGTGGACTCTTCCACCATCCTTGAACCCTTCCTTAGAACCTTGTCTTAGAATATTTTTGACAAGGCTTGGGTTCAAGGATGGGTTCACTGACCGTGGACTCTTCCACCGTCCTTGAACCCTTCCTTAGACCCTTCCCTTAGAATATTTTTCACAAGGCTTGGGTTCAAGGATAGGTTCACTGACCGTGGACTCTTCCACCATCCTTGATCCCTTCCTTAGACCTTTCCACCGTTCTTGAACCCTTCCTTACAAGTCTTATTTTGGAGGTGGTACAGTACCCTCCCTTGGGAACATTCGTCCTCGAATGGGACTCAAGACATCATAAGGAGGGTAGGTAGAAGATCTAACAGCCCAACATGAATGCAATAACATAAATGCACATATCCGAGGAGGAAAATCAACTCCAAGCTAAAGCATATTCAAAACATAATTTCATAAGGTGTATATGCAACTCATACTCAAATGCACATAAACATGAAGAAGTCAATCAACTAACTCATTTTCCCCCAAAAAATAAGATTTTTCATGAACATGCATCAATGAGGAAATAATGGGAATATCTAAGACACATGACACCAAAGGAGTAAACCATGAGAGACTAAATACCTCAAGCTAGAGTAGGGACGGGGGGGGAAAGACATGAGGATATCGGGATATCATATCGGCCTCGGCCTCCCAAGTTTCACCCTCAACTAACTGATTCCTCCAAAGAACTTTCACCGAAGCAATTTCCTTATTTCTTAACTTCATAACTTGCCGGTCTAAAATCTCAACCGGAATTTCATCATATGAAAGATTTTCCTTAACTCCCAAACCTTCTAAGGGGACTATAGATGTCGGATCTCCAACACACTTCTTCAACAAGGAGACATGGAAAACTGGATGTATAAATGCCAACTCACTAGGCAATTCAAGTTCATAAGCGACCTTGCCAATTTGTCTCAAAATCTGATATGGGCCCACGTAATGGGGACTAAGCTTCCCTTTTTTCCCAAACCTCATTACACCCTTTATGGGTGAGATTTTCAAGTAGACCCAATCATTTACCTCAAACTCAAGATCTCTTCTTTTCACATCGGCATAAGGCTTTTGATGACTTTGAGCTGTTTTCAAACTTTCTCTAATAAGTCAAACTTTCTCCATAGCCTCATGTACCAACTCAGGAACTATTAGGGCAACTTCACCCACCTCAAACCAACCTATTGGAGATCTACACCTCCTACCATATAGGGCATCAAATGGAGCCATACCAATGCTTGAGTGATAGCTATTGTTGTACGCAAACTCAATCAAAGGCAAGTGATCATCCCAATTACCCTTGAAGTCAATTACACATGCTCTCAACATATCTTCCAAGGTTTGGATAGTATGCTCCGCTTGCCCATCAGTTTGTGGGTGAAGCCGTACTAAGCTTCACACGAGTACCAACACCCTTTTGGAAATATTTCCAAAATTGAGAAGTGAATTGGGTACAACGATCAGATATAATGGATAAGGGCACTCCATGCAACCTCACCATTTCCTTCAAATATAACTTGGCATAGTCCTCCACAGAAAAAGAAACCTTGAAGGGGATAAAATGAGCCGATTTCATCATCCAATTTATAATAACCCAAATCGAGCCATGTTGTCACCGGATGCGAGCCATACCAACAATGAAGTCCATGTTCAAATATTCCCACTTCCAAGTAGGGATACTAAAATCTTGAGATAAACCTCCCGGCTTTTGATGCTCAACTTTCACTTGTTGACAATTGGGACACTTAGCCACAAATTCCGCTATATCTTTCTTCATCCCATTCCACCAACAGATCTCCCGCAAGTCACGGTACATCTTAGTGACTCCCGGGTGTATGGAATATCAAGAATTATGGGCTTCTGACAATATCTATTCTCTCAAGTCATCTACATTAGGAAAACACAAACAACCTTGATATCTAAGTACACTATCTCCCCCTTGGGAGAAAACTTCTACAGACTTTTTAAGCACCGCTTTCTTCAATTCAATAAAATTTGGATCTAGACCTTTCTTGGCTTTCACATCGGTCACAAAAGACGATTTTGAACCATTGTGAACCATAACACCACCCTTGGTAGAGTCAACTAACCGAACACCCAATTGGGCCAATCTATGAATATCTCTAACTAACTTTTTCTTATTATCTTCAATGTGAGCAACACTACCCATCGATAATCGACTAAGAGCATTCGCCACCACATTCGCCTTACCAAGGTGATACAGAACACTCATGTCATAGTGTTTCAATAATTCAAGCCATCTCCTTTGGCGAAGATTTAGATCTTTCTGGTTAAACACTTAATGCAAACCCTTGTGGTCGGTAAAGACATCCACATGAACACCATACAAATAATGCCTCCAAATATTTAAGGCAAAAACAACCGCCGCTAGTTCAAGGTCATGGGTCGGATAATTCTTTTCAAGGATCTTAAGTTGCCTTGAAGCATAGGCAGTGACTTTCCCATTTTTCATAAGGACACATCCTAACCCAATTCTCGAGGCATCGCAATAAATGACAAAACCATCGATCCCTTCTGGTAAAGTCAACACTGGAGCGGAAGTAAGTCTATCTTTCAATTCTTGAAAACTCTTCTCACAAGCTTCCGACCATAAGAATTTGGCTTTCTTTTGGGTCAACGCCGTTAATGGAGAGGCAATCGATGAAAACCCTTCCACAAACCTTCTATAGAAACTTGCTAAACCCAAAAAGCTCCTAATATCCAAAGGGGTTAGAGGTCTAGGCCAACTCTTGACCTCATCCGTCTTCCTAGGATCTACCTCAATACCTTTTCCGGAAACAATGTGACCAAGAAAAGCCACAGAATTCAACCAAAACTCACATTTACTAAAATTTATAAAAAGTTGTTGGTCCTTGAAGAGTTGCAACAGCATCCTCAAGTGATTAGTGTGCTCATCTTCACTCCTTGAATATATCATCAATGAACACAATCACAAACATGTCAAGGTATTGCCTAAAAACCCTATTCATCAAGTCCATAAAAGTTTCCATAGCATTATTCAAGCCAAAGGACATCACCAAAAACTCATAATGACCATAACGAGTTGGAAAAGCTATTTTTGGAATATCATCTTCTTTCACCCTCAATTGGTGATAACCTGACCCGAGGTCAATCATAGAGAAGCAACTTGCTCCTTGTAGTTGGTCAAACAAGTCATCTATCCTTGGAAGAGTATACTTATTCTTTATGATAACCTTGTTCAATTTCTGGTAGTCAATACTCAATTGGAGTGAACCATCTTTCTTTCGAACAAAAAAAACTGGAGCACCCCATGGAGAAATACTCGGTCGGATGAAACCCTTATCCAACAAATCTTTCAATTGCTCTTTCAATTCCTTAAGTTCTTTCAGATCCATTCGGTAAGGAGGAATAGTGATAGGCAGTGTATCTGGGAGAAGGTCAATACCGAAGTCTATTTCCCTTTCGAGAGGAATACTGGGTAGATGATCTGGGAACACTTCCGGAAACGTATTTACAATAGGGACCAACTCAAGAGTAGGGGTTTCAGAATCTATATCCCTCACTCTAACTAGATGATAAATGCAACCCTTAGAAATTATCTTTCTAGCTTTAAGACAAGAAACAACTAACCTTTCGGCATGGAATTTCCCCCTTTCCACTAGGATAGGTTGATTTGGGAACTGAAACTTGACAACTCTGGTCCTACAATCAATAGAAGCATAACAAGAATGCAACTAATCCATCTCAAGAACAACATCAAAATCTCGCATATCAGGCTCTACAAGGTCAACAAGAGTGACTCTATGGGACAAGGAGACGGGACACTTTCTATAGACCCTCTTAGCCACAACAGAATCACCAACAAGAGTAGAGACATAAAAATGATCTAACAACACATCCGGAAGAATATCAAACCTCATAGCCACATATGGCGTCACAAAATACAAAGTAGCACCGACATCAAGTAAAACATAAACATCAAGTTGGAAGACATTCAACATACCAATAACCACATCGGGAGAACCCTTGTTCACCACGAGTCTGAAGTGCATAAAATTAGTTTTTTTTGGGAGTATGGAACTCGAACCACTAGGAGGAGCTTGCTTACCCTCTCTTCCTTTAGTCGTAAGCATCGGGCAATCCTTTATCTTATGACCACTTTTACCACAGCCGAAGCAACCATCTGTGCCGGCTAAGCACTTCCCCTATTGCTTCTTTCCACACCTAGCACAAGTAGACATAAGAAATGAAAATCCACTACCATTTCCTTCTTGAGGCTTAGGGTTAGACACCCTATCTTTGTTGAACTTAGAAGGATCATTGGAGGAACCTTGGCCGGAAAACCTTTGTCAAAACTTAGAACGACCATGCCCATCGGACCATGAATGTGAGAAGTTACCATCACCGGTCTTAGCCCTCTTTGCCTCCCTAGACCTTTTCTTAAGTTTCTCCTCTTCGATTTGTTGAGAATAAACCATGAGATGAGAAATGTCCATATCATTGATAAGCATAGCGGTACGACATTCCTTAACTACCATCTCTAACACACCCGAAACAAACTTACTCATCCTTGCCCTAGGATCAACAATCATAGTAGGAGCATATCTAGACAATTGTGTGAACTTCAAAGCATATTCCTTCAAACTAATATTTCCTTGACAAAGGTTGATGAATTCAAGCACTTTTGCCTTCCTCATTTCAATGGAAAAGAACCTATCAAGGAAAGCAACCTTAAACTTTTCCCAATCGAGAGGACCCGCATCAACTGCCCTCTCTTCCTTCCATTGGTTAAACCAAACTTGAGCAACACCCTTAAGTTGGTAAGTGGCAAATTTCTCCTTTTACACCGGCGTCACTCGTCTAAATATAAGATAGCCTTACCGGCATCTCTTCTCATAAGTCTGCAATATCTCTTCTCATGCCGCTCCACCTATAGTGTGGCCTCAAATCACGATACATTTTTACGGTGCCCTTATGGATAGAGTATATAGAATTATAGGCCTCACGAAGTATCAACTAGATGAAACTCCCAACTCTTGGAAGACAAATATGGCCAGCAAGCCTCTAAACCCCATCTAAATATAAGATAGCCTTACCGGCATCACGCGCTAACACCCGGTCACAAAGCGCAACCAAAGTCTCATCCTCAAACTAACGACGACAAATCTGATCAAGAAAGGAAGACTGGACTCCCACATAGGCTAAGACACACCTAGAATATGAAATATCCAATCAAATCATTTGATTAGCTGAGTATTGTATGTTCAAAGCTAAAGGCTGATCCACGGTAGAAAAGAAGTTTAGACTATCCAAACTCACCTCCTTCTGGCTCAAGGCATCCGCTACCACATTCACCTTCCCCAAATGATAAAGGATAAATAGGTCATAGTCCTTCAAAAGCTAGAATATTGATTGTACCTTGAATTAAGGTCCCTATGGCTCATAATGTACTGAAGGCTCCTTTGATCAGTTTGGATCTCACAACGAACTCCATAAAAATAATGCCTCCAGATCTTAAGCCCGAAATGTATTGCTTCTAACTCCAAGTCATGAGTAGGGAAGTTGCGCTGATGCAGCTTAAGCTGCCTTGATGGATAAGCAATAACCCAGCCTCGCTACATCAATATATAATACAAACCAATGCCGGATGCGTCACAATATACTGTGAAGTTCTCACCCTCAACTTGAAGAGTTAGTATAGAAGCGGTAGGCAGGAAATCTTTGAGCTTACGAAAGCTCAACTCACACTCCTAAGACTGCTCAAAAGGAACATCTAAACAAGTCAACCAGATCAGAGGTGTTGCAATAGTGGAGAAGCCCTCCACAAACCGTCTGTAGTAGCATGTCAATCCGATGAAGCTCTGAATATCAATAACCTAAGTGGGCCTAGTCCAATCATGAATAGCCTCAATTTTCAGCAAATCAAACATGGTGACAACCTTGGACATGATGTGCCCCAAAAATGCTACAAACTCAAGAAAACACTCACACTTTGTGAACTTGGCATAAAGTCGCGTATCTCTCAAAGACTGGAGTACAATCCTCAAATACTGCTCATGATCTCTCTTGCTCCGCGATTATTCAAGGATATCATATATGAATACTATGACAAATAAATCAAGATAAGGCCTGAACACCCGTGTCATCGGATCCATAAAGGTGGTAGGGGCGTTAGTAAACTGAAAAGACATAACAAGGAACTCATAGTTGCCATATTAAATCCTTGAAGCCAAGCTGGAATGCTGGCATAAGTGAATATGCCTCAGCCTTTCCCCTCCCTGAAGCTACACCGAAGTAGCCCTATCCACTTCTGACCTGGCTATCAAACCTACCAACTAACTTGTCTCCTCGAGGACCACCCCAAATACCATGATGACCATCAAGATGGTCTTCACCTGACCTCGACCTCTAACTAGAGGTGCTACTTCTAGAGCTGGTAGAGCGTGTGGAGCTACCTACGTAGCATGAGTGATCCGGCTATGATAAGGGCAATCTCTGGCCGAATGATAAAAATCTTCACAATAAAAACAAACTGAAGATGATCAACTCATAAAAGAATGACCACCACGGCCTAAAGAACATGACTGAGACCCATCCATCTCGATTCTGAATCGAGCAAAGCTCACTTTGATTATATCCGTTACGCTCTAAAAACTATAATGAGGCCCAAATAGGCCAATGTTGCTCCCAATTGCACAAACAAGTGTACATGGTCACGCAAGTAATATAGTGGCTCTGAAAAGAACAAAATTATCGAACCCAAAGGACTTGTCGATTAACTATTTTTACTAAATTATACTAGTCTAATTATTTATTTAAGAGTGCCAAAAGTGTTTGATTTTTATTTGTAAAGAAAAGAATGCAGGAATGAAATAATAAAATTACTTATAGTGATTTGGAAAATCCAGGGCTGTAGCATGTATAGGGTTTCATGTATCACATCTCATGCATGAATTAACTACGGTTATTAAATTACTAATTTACGGGGTTGATTTTATGATTCTGGTCTCCCGACCTCTAATTGCCTACTCCAATTAGCTGTCTAACTACATCATTGAGCGTGGATAGGCAGTCCTAATTGACGAGCATTTATATTTCATCCCGTTTCGTGACCAAGCTAGGTGTTCTTCCGGGCGTCACTCCTGAACAAAAATCAACTCAATTTAATGGAAGATGAAGCTTTTTGTATCCTTTGGTCTATCTATCTTAGCATCTCCCGAGTTTAAGAGTAGACAAGAGATTTATCTCTATGACGGCCAGTCAAGAAATACTAAAACAAGAATACAAAAGTAATTTAAGTGATAACCAATCACTAATTAAAAACAATCGATGTTCAACAATTACCCTTAGTTACAGCCCCAGAACAAGGGCCTTTAGCTACTAATGTCTAAAAAAGAAGAAAGAAAAGAACCCTAAAAAGTATTGACAACTTTAAACTTGATACCCTATAATTGATCTCCCAAAATAATTATTTCTATGGACTATTTATAGATGTAGGAAACCTGAATAAAATAATTGAGTCCAAAACAAATTAGAAAAACCAAAACCCAAACGGATTCTGCGTGAATAGTTCTAACCGCCTCAGTTTCCTGCCTTTCTTCATATGATGCCATGTGGAAATTTCCAATTCCAATTCTACTTCGACCAACATATATATATTATTTTATAAAATTTAATCCATTAAGCTGTCTGCTTGATTTTCTTCTTCAACATTCCATCTTTAATTCGTTTTAGCTCCAAACTTCTTCAACTTTACATCCATTTATTCCTACAAATAAAATATACTATATAGCACAATCCATAAAATCCATGCTCAAAAAGGATAAATATAAATACCAAATGTGAGACAAATAATGATAAGAAAATATATTTTTGGCCTCACATCGAGACCCCACACTTAAACTTTTGCTCGTCCTTGAGCAAATATTAAAGATCATCTAAAAAAAAATCAAACTAGAAATATCATCACTTTGGTTGACAAAAACAATTAGGCCATATACCAATTTCAAAACATCAAGTACACTTCTCAATCATTATGCAAGACATCCAAATAAACAACAAACCTCTAACCTCCTAACATCAAAGAAGGACTTTGAACTCATCAAATTCAAGCTTGCTCACCTACTCTGATCAATGAAAGCTAATAAAATCACCTATCTATCATGAAATAAGTGCCCTCACAAAAAGAAATAGCCGACACACTTAATTCAAAAGATTGAATATAAATTAAGGACTTCATATCAAGAACAACTCTCGCACTCACAAAGAAAATTCACATGTATACCCAAAGAACCATATGCTTGTCCATTATGTACATCTCCACTAATTAAGCATGCTCGAATAGAATTAAATAGGACTTTAACGGGTTGTAATGTAGGCTAGAGGACGGGTAGGAAAACTATATAATAGTGGCTTACACTTCCTTAAGCACTTTGCACTTTAAGACTTTTTCACCCATTATTTTCTTCTCTTTATTTTCAGCCCTCTCTTCAACAATTATTTCACAAGTAATTCTCACCATATCAAGAATGCTTCAATCACATGTTTTTTTAAAGATTTTTTTTTTCATAGGATTTTTTTCATGTAACATTCTTTGTTCTTCTTTTTTTTTCTTTTTTTTCTTTTCATCACATTATATCAAAGAGGGCTTTTAATCACTTTGTAGCTATCATTGATTACCTTTTTCACTCATCAATCCCTTTTTCTTCAGAATTAACAATTAGAATAAGTCTATGCTAAAATGTTCAAGGAAACAAGGCGCAAAAACTAGGGATTCAACGAAATAGTTAAGGGAAAAATTTGGCTACTAATAAAAGGCTACAGGCTCAAAAGGCTAACTAGTGATATAATATCTGAAAAGGCTAATATTTACAAGATAAATCAAAGAAAGCCTATCATCATCTCCTAAATAAAGAAACACTTTTTATTTCGCTTCAATAACATGTAGGGAAAGTTCTAGACTAAGATGCAAAACATGGAATAAGAAAATTCTCACCACACATGACACAAGTATCAATCAAGATGGATCAATTCCACTTCTAAGAGAGACATGATCATAACAAACTAAAAAAATAAGATAAGCTATATCAAAAGTCACAACCATGAGCTTAGGTGTCAAAGAGTCTGCGGTTTCCTTATCAATCAAGTAATCACAAGAAAGTACTACTAAAAAAATAGCCCTAAATAGCAAGTATCACACCACTCAAAATGGTCTTTTCTTTTCTCTAAAAAAAAATATTAAAAGAAAACTTATTCCTAAGAAAATAAAAGATACTAGGTTCAAAGGGACTATCCTCGGGAAAAGAACCGAAAACAAAAGCCAAGGAACCCATCCTAAAAAAGAAAAAACTCAATAAAATAGTAAAAACTAGGAATTTATTCTTCCACCCCACACTTAAAAATATGATATGTCCCCAAAGCATCAAATAAAATTTAAAACAAGGGTTAGAAAAACTCCCTGAGGCCTTTAGGCCTAGCTAGTAGCATGTTCTCTTAATTTTTATCAAGGGTCGTACGCACCCACAATTAAGCTCAAACATGATCCTTTGCTTCAAATTTTTGGGTACTCAGACTTCTCCTAATCTGCAAAAAAAAGACCAAAAGATAATTGGGTTGCCTCCCAGTAAGCGCCTAATTTAACGTCGCGGCACGACAAAAGTAAGTTCACCACTTTTCTTTCCACTTTGAACTTATGAATTGTACCCCTAACTTTGCATCAATTTTTCTGCTTCTTTCTAAGGGCGGAGGTATAAAGATACATGAACCAAGTAATATATGTCGCATCTTGCACTTCTTGGCCCTTAGGTGAGGAATATCATTTTGTCTACGTGGACTAAAAAACTTTATAATGTAGGGGCCTTGCTCCTCATCTATACACTCATCCATTAGTTCAGATGACTCGACTTTCATGTCGCCATCTATGCATAATATAGAAAGGTGTTTTGAATAAGATTCAAGTTGCCTCAACTCCAAAGCAACATTATTTACAACATTCTCACTTTTGTACTCTTTCTCAACATCAATATTAAGGAATAAGGTATAGTTGAATTGTTGGAATTCCTTTTTTTTTGTTCACTAGTTGGTCATCATCCATGACAATTGGTGATGGGCTTCAGACGCCTCAATATTTTTGTTCAAGTCAGCCTCCAAGTCTTGAATATCTGAGCCAAATTGATCTATTTCTTGTGTGAGCTCAACTCTTCCTTCAATTAGTTGGGTTGTCATGTATGTTAGACCATCACAGATAGAGTCTTGAAACTTTAGAAGTTGAGTTTGTTCTTGTAGCCAAGATTGGCTCACTATCTTTGTTTTTCCATAACTTTCTCCTTGTTGGGCTTCAATCTCTTCTATTTTAGCTTGGACTGTAATTTCTAATTGAATAGCCTTAAGCTTATCCAACAATTTCATGATTTTTGATTGCTCTTCCCCGCATTCATATATTTGTTCCGTGATTTTTGAATTAAGATTGTCCAGCATGTCCTTACATTCCATAAGTGAATTCACATTGCGCGCCTCTTGTTTTGCAATCTCCACTTCATTTCCCCTGCCAACATCACAAATAATGGAAGAATCATAATAGGGGTTCGGGGGAAGGGAATAAGATTTAGGACAACCATTCCAATGAATATATTGACGACCACATATATGACATAAAGGACACTCGATATCCAAGTAGTGTCCATTACAATAATTACAAGGATATTTATAAGAATACTCATCACCCAACCACTATTTATCTCAATCATCCTAGTCAATAAGAGTACCAATTTATTCAAAGAAACAAAGATAATAATTATTTGTTCAGAAAAAAACTAATTAAAAAAAACAAAATAAAAAATAAAAATAAAAATGTATAACCTAGAAGAATAGTTAATTTCTAAGTCCCCGGCAGCGGCGCCAAAAACTTGTTGCTCCCAATTGCACACGCAAGTGTACGTGGTCGTGCAAGTAATATAGTGGCTCTTAAAAGAACCAGATTATCAAACCCAAAGGACTTGTCGATTAACTATTTCTACTAAATTATACTAGTCTAATTATTTATTTAAGAGTACCAAAAGTGTTTGATTTTTATTTGTAAAGAAAAGAATGAAGGAATGAAATAATAAATTACTTACAGTGATTTGGAAATATCCAGGGCTGCAACATGTATAGGGTTTCATGAATCACATCTCATGCATGAATTAACTACGGTTATCAAATTACTGTTTTACAGGGTTGATTTTATGATCATGGTCTCCCCACCTCTAATCGCCTACTCCAATTAGTTGTCTAACTACATCGTTGAGCGGGGATAGAAAGTCCTAATTAGCGAGCATTTATGTTTCATCCTGTTTCGTAACTAAGCTAGGTGTTCGTCCGGGCGTCACTCCTAAACACAAATCAACTCAATTTAATGAAAGATCAAGCTTTTTGTATCCTTTGGTCTATCTACCTTAGCGTCTCCCGAGTTTAAGAGTAGACAAGAGGTTTATCTCTATGATAGCCAGTCAAGAAATACTAAAACAAGAATACCAAATTAATTTAAGAGATAAGCAATCATTAATTCAAAACAATTGATGTTCAACAATTACTCATAGCTACAGCCCCAGAACAAGGGCCTTTAGTTACTAATGTCTAAAAAAGAAGAAAGAAAAGAACCCTAAAAAGTATTGACAACTTTAAAGTTGATACCCTATAATTGTTCTCCAAATATAATTATTTCTATGGACTATTTATAGATATAGGAAACCTGAATAAAATAATTGAGTCCAAAACAAATTAGGAAAACCAAAACCCAAATGGATTCTGCGTGAACAGTTCTAACCGCCTAAGTTTCCTGCCCTTCTTCATATGATACCACGTGGAAATTTCCAATTCCAATTCTACTTCGACCAACATATATATTATTTTATAAAATTTAATCCATTAAGCTACCTGCTTGATTTTCTTCTTCAACCTTCCATCTTTAATTCGTTTTAGCTCCAAACTTCTTCATCTTTACACCAATTTACTCCTACAAATAAAATATTCTATTTAGCACAATTCATAAAATCCATGCTAAAAAATAAATAAAAATACTAAATGTGAGACAAATAATGATAAGAAAAAATATTTTTGGCCTCACATCAGCCAACTAGACTGACACTGCAGAAACCACTGTCACAACCTACCATCACAGTCCCTCGGCCTGGAACTGGGCCCACTGTAGATGCCCTCATACCTAGCTCTCTTGTCGCTGCCCCCATGGGCCTCATAAAAGAGCTACTGAATAGTGCAGGTGTGGTCAAACACATCAAGAAAGGAATGACCCACAAAGACCATATTGTGAGTTTTAATCTGCAGTAAAAGTCTTAAACCACAGAAAAAGCATCGAACGCTATCCTTCTCAGTAGAAAGGATCATAGTAGCATTGCGAGTGAGCTCGTGAAACCTTGCCTCATACTCATACACAGTCATGGAGCCTTGCTCCAACCCTAAAAACTAATCTTAGGGATGATCTCTCACGTTGCGGAGGATGAACCTTACAAAGAGAGCCTCAGAAAACTTGGTCCAAGTGATCGGATGAGACCCAACTGGCCTGGTTTCTATTAAGGTATGCCACTACTGCCTGGCTGGCCCATCTAGCTAATAAGCAGTGAAGTCAGATCCTCTCGACTCCACTAGACACAAAGTATATAGACTTTCATGACAAGTAGTAAGAAACTCGTGGGCATCCTCACCTGCAACCCTATAAAACCTGAGAGTTGAAAGTTTGAGAAACACTCTGAGCATCTTCTACTCCTCTAGCGCCATGGCTCTTGCCGCAATCATGGGCTCTGCACCCCAGGTGGCACCTAAACTTAAGGTCCCTCTACCACATCCTGACCTTGCTACATGCCCCTAAGCACAGTCAGAAGCTGTGTAATGGTTGCCTATGGGTCAGGAGCCATAGCTTGTCCGGGTTGCGGCTAGGATGTCCCGGCCCCACCAGCTGAATTGGAGCCAAGGCTGATGGAGGGTCTGCTGCGAGCTCGTGATCCCTCTCTCTCTTCGAGCTGGTGCTGCATCCCTGCTTGATAACGGAAGTCGACCCTTACCTTAAGCTGCTGAGTGGTGCGTATGAGCCACCCTGTGAGAAACAAGTAAGATTCCATGAAACCAATAACACACACACTACATGAAAGAGATAGAAATATAGAGAAAATTCCTAATGAGACTCTGCAACCTCCCAAAAATAGCAAACAAACGTCTGCTCACCGATCCAAAGGACTCTACTAGGTATTAAATTTGTACAAGTGAGACTGATGAACCTGGGCTCTTATACCAACTTGTCATGACCTGATTTCTCGAGTCATGATGAAACCTACTTTAACCGACCGGTACGTAAGGCAACCTATAACCCAAAATGACAAGTAATGAATATAATGGTAGAAATACGTGAAAACAATAATTTGATCTATAGAACAAGACACGAGAGGAAGTAAACCAAAACTATATACATAAATATCTCTCAAAACCTAGAAGTCAGGAGTACAAAGTTGTGCTAAAAAAGAGTACAAGTCCCAAAGGTGGACATAAAACAAAGTTGTCTCAATGTACAAATGACTAGCTATAGCATACACAAAAGGAGATAGGAATGTCTAGGATGCCAAGTGCTCATCCTCACTTCAGATCCAAAAGACATCAAGCTAGAACGGTCACCGCCATTAGCTGGAATTCGGACCTACATCATTAAACCGATGCAGAGTGTAGCATTAGTACCAAAAAAGGTACCTAGTAGGCATCATAGGCCGACAAAGCAAGAAAGGAAAATAAAATATAAAAATAAGGACTAAGTACAACCAAACTAAACCTAACCCAACCCTATTAGCCTAGAAGATACACTCATGTGCAAGTTTATATAAAAACCCGAATGAACCCCAATAAGACAAACGAGAAAATAGAATAGCTAAACTACAAGAGCGAAGTAAAGTGGACCTAAAACCAAAGAGCATAAGCCAGGCCTCAAAGCCCAAGTAACAACCTTGAACTATAAAAATCTAATAATGGGCCTTCCTAGATAGATTGGAGACTCTTAGGGGCACCAACCAAATTAGCAACAGTAAACTCGAGGGCCGCCCATCTAGACAGTAAACTCTCAAAGGCA
This sequence comes from Solanum etuberosum, assembly GCA_029582245.1. Classification (NCBI taxonomy): domain Eukaryota; kingdom Viridiplantae; phylum Streptophyta; class Magnoliopsida; order Solanales; family Solanaceae; genus Solanum; species Solanum etuberosum. The sequence continues at coordinate 53,015 of JAJONR010000652.1, read as the reverse complement.
CCAACCCAACTAGAAAGAGTAACCTAGGGGAACAAATAAGACCATCGCCCAGATAAATAGTAAACTTTCAAGGGCACCAGCCCATCTAGCAAGAATAAACTCGGGGGCCTCAACAAGTACATCGAAGTACTGCAAATCATGTATCATCAATATCACTATGGAATGACGTGCAAACTCAAGAAATTGAAAAGGGCTAATAACATGTGCTAATCAAATCCTTAGTCACCTAGTGAAGCATTGAAACCTATGGTATCGTAAAAGGGCCATAGAAATTGGGAGAGTGAATAAAAGCTTGACAAGGCATACACAAGTCCTAAACTAAGGCTCCTTCTATTAGACTGAAGTCTAGTACTCCAGTCTGTCCGATATGGCGCTAGAGCAGAAATAAGTCCTAAAGGCTGCAAATATCATAAGTCTATGGAAAATACTAGTCTAATCCTAGAATAAGACAAAGCATGCTCAATTATACCATAACAACAACATACAAGTGAATTCATAAGACAATCGTAAACACATAACCCAACAAACATGGTACTACACCCAAAAATAATGTAGATCAAGCCTACACATGGTATCTAAGAAAGAAAATGAGAACAACTAGGTACACTCCCCCAATTCAATCTAATTAGAAAGCATTTACACAATCAAATTCAATCCAAGAGAGAGAAAGTTGTAGCCTACATATTGGTCGACCGCATATGATCCGAATCATAATGATAGAGCTTTTCCCTCTAAATAGCCTCAGAATGCCGCCATACAATCATAAATAGGCTCACAACATCAATACGGTCGTTTCAAAACTAAGGACACATAGAACAGAGATGGACCAATTTTGGAGTCAAACAAGAATTATCGGACCCAAAAATTTCTGCAATTAACTTTATCAAAAGGTCTAAGAAAGTACCCAGAACATGTCTTCCAAAAAGGAACACAATTCAAGGCTTTGAGTAGCTAAAATATCAACATGCAATTAAATCACCCAAACAACTCAATTAAAGAACTAATGCAGCCAGCTATTACTCTATTTTACCTCAAACATTGAACCCATAATGACTTTCGATCACTCCAAAACCTAGCCACGACAATCCTGAATACAAAGGACTTTGAATCACCAAAAATAGAATTAAAATGAGTGAAAAATCACTAAGAGAACTTTCACACAAAAGTTGAGTCGCGTCTTGTCTTTAAATAAAAATAAAATTGATCCTTTCTTAGCAAATGCGGACCTCGCAAATGCGGCGGGGCCCTATGATCCCAGAAAAGAAGGAACCATACCCCAAGAATGAAACAAGGATATTTGTGAACGTGGCCATAGGCTATCTGGGCTCCGCCAACAAGGCCTAGGGTCCGCATGTGCAAAGGCCATTTTTGGCCTGCACCAGCTAATGCATATCAGCTGGTTTTTGGCAAGTCTGAATATCCTAGGGGCTATCTCGAATTCGTTCAAAACCTTGTGCATGCAAACGATATATGAAAACCTACAAAATTTGATATTCAAGGTTTAACAGAGCAGTCAAAATTTCAATAGGAAGTCATCTCGGAAAATATGAGTCCCACACCCAAACTCTATTTAAGCAAAAATTGACATGGGGAATCAAAATTATCTCGTGAGCCTTGGGATCTGCATGATGGGTCATTCTAGAGTAAACTGGATATTCGAAGCAACCCATGTGGCTAAATTATTATCTGGGCATGTTTACAAAGAAAGTTGACCAAGGTCAAACTTAGACCTTAACTTAAAAGTTAAAATGCCTTATAGCACAACTCACCACGAAAGGCTCAGGAGCTGTGTGATAACACTCAGATAACCCTTAAAACAATTAGAAGAGTAAGTAGTCATTAGAAATAAAAATATATAACAAAGAATCCGGGTTAAATTCCAGAAGGAGTGATTTAGTGATAAGAATTAAACTTGGAAATTAATAATGCAAACAAATTCATTGTAGAAATTAAAACAAGTAGGTGGATGATTCCATCAAATTTATAAAAAAAGGTTTTGAGTTTCAATTGTCAAAATTAAACTAGAAACAAGGATTTTACAAGTAAGAGATGATCTAGGGGAGTGGGGATTGGTATTGAAGTCAAATAGGGGTACAAATGCTTGCTTAATAGTGCTATACAATCATGGGTAACCAAATTTTTTTAAGGTTGCTTATGAGTTGCCTTTACCACCATTATTCTCAGCTATCCTTCCAATTTTCCATGTTTCGATGTTGCACCGGTATGTTCCTGATGAGTCTCATGTGCTCTAGTATGATGTAATAGAGTTAGATGACTATCTGACCTTCGTGGAGAAGCAACTACCATTCTAGAAATAGATGTACGACAGTTTCACTCAAGAGCCATTCATGTGGATAAGGTCTATTGGAGACGTTGTCCAATTGAGAAGGCTACGTGGAAAACTGAGCATGATATGCACGAGAAGTTTCTGGGCTTCTTTAAACCTTCAGGTACTTATTTACTCTTACTTTCACGGATAAAAGTCCCTTTTAGTAATGGATATTGTAATGGCCTCCTAGTCATTTTTATTTTTATGCCTCATGCTCTTTGTTTAGAGTCATGTTCTTTGTTTAGAGCGGTCTATAGCGAACCTATGTAATTTATGACTTGCTAGGACTGACATTTCAGTCAAATGGTCATTTGTTTGGTTTTTGTGAAAGTTTTAGTGTTTTGGGGATTTTGAACCTTGAACAATCAGTTTTGATCAATAGTTCAAGAAGATGACCTCATAAACTAATTCTGACCATTCCGTTAGTTCTGGAAAAGTCATTTTAGGCTAGTAGCATGGTTTTTATGATTCCTAAGGCTTTCAATGTGCGTCTGGGCGATTAGGCATTTTAACTACCAAGTTAAGATCTATGTTTGACTTTACTCAACATTCTAAGTAAATGACTTTGGATGAGCATTCTGTCAGTGCGGTTAGCTCCAGAATGTTGAGTTTGGTCTTGAACGACCCTTCGTTTGGATCCCAAGGCTTGGAGGCTGATTCTGATCCCCCTTGTGGATTCTAACTAAAATTGAGTAGGGTGTGGTACCCATATTCTGTCAAAACGACCTTGTATGAATGTTCTGACTGCTCCGTTCAGTCCGAAATTGTGTGCACAAGCTTCAAAACCGATCCCGAGCAAGGCCCAGGGGACTTTGCTGAAATTTGTGGTGCCTGAGTTCTGGTAAAGCTGGTTTTACACCCCTTGGTTCGCTTATAAGCACACTGCTTTTGTGACTAGGGCCCTGCTTAAGTGAGGCCATCCATGCCGGTGATGATCGATTAACCGACCCGTATCTTCGCTTTTACGACCCTCGCTTTGGAAGCCGGGATTCGCTGAAGGGAAGCTCCCTTTTGTACCATGAGCTCGCAGAAGTGATGCCTGCCTATTCATGGCCTGTCGCCTAAGTGACATCGGTGGCTACTTAAGTGAAGGTTGGCCAGTCTTTTAATGAAGACTTAGCCGTGAATTTCAACATTGTTTGAATATTGTTTTGGCTTCTCCTCCGCCTGAGCGCCAATTTCACTGATTAAAAGTTTGGGTGATCGTAGAGGTTGTGGCTGCCTTTGTTTCTGATTGTAAGCTGTTGGAGAACCCCCGATTCAGGTGAATTTATGAATTTTTGGACTGCCTTAAGCTTAGTTGTTGAATATTTGTTTGATTAATTTAGTTGTTCCGAGCACCGGATTGTGTTCCTTTTGGGACACAAGCTCGAGAGATTATTTAGGACCTCTTGACGGAGTCAATTTTGAAATACCGACATAGGTCCCAGAATTCCTATTTGACTACGAAATTGGTCCACCTCCATTCTGTGTTTTTGGTGTCTAAACAATCATACAAACATTGTGAAACTATTTTTGATAGTGTGGCAGCGCTTGGAGGACATTTGGAATGTAAAAGCTTCGGCTTTGTGATTTAGAGAGTGCACGGTCGGCCTTCAAAAGATGACACGAATTTGCATCGCTGGTAGCTGGTACTAGGACCTGCATCACGTAAAGATGCAGAGTGTAGCATAAATACCAAAACAAAGGTACTCAATAGGCATCACAGGCCGACCGAGCAAGAAAGGTAAAGACAATCTGATAAAATAGAATCTAGACACAAGCAGAGGCTAAAGTGGATATAAAAAGAAGGCATACGAACATACCGAAAGTAAATCTAAGTACATCTAAACTAAACCTAACTGGACCCTAATAAGCCTAGAAAGTACAATCGTGCGCAGGTTTAAATAAAACCCGAACGGACCCCATAAGCCCGACAGGTACACATAATAGCTAAGTCTACAAGATAATAGAGTAATCCAAATCTGACTACAAGAACATTAGTCGGGCTCCTAGCCCAAGTAACCAAAAACTAGTAAAGTCCCAGCCCAACTAGCAAGATTGACAATCAACTCAACCAGTCAACTTCCAGCCAAGCATGAAAGAGTGACAATCAACCTAAGCCGCCAAACCATACAATCCACTTCCAGGGGCATTAATCCCCCAACTAGCAAGAGTGCCTCGGGGGCATGTTAAATCCGTAGAGGATTCCATATCCAGGCTGCCCAACCAGCAAGCCCACTCCCAAGGGTGTTAGCCGCCCAGCTAGCAAGAATGCCCGGGGGGTGTATTGACTCTAAAGAGGATCTTTAGTAGGTTAAGGGCCACCATGGATCGACGTCCACTCCTGAAGGTATCACAAAATACTCCAAGCCTGAATTACTCCAATCCCGAGAAAGCACACAGTCTCTGGTAATGCATCGGAGTGGCAGAAGTAAAGAGAGAAGACAAAAAGACCAACAAGGTGTGCAAATGCCTAAGCTAAGGCTCATAATATCACCCAAGTCTACTATTCCAATCTACAAGGACCTAGTCTATCCGTGTGGCATCAGAGACATACCAAAGTCACATGGTGAATGGGTCTAAGGCAACAATTGTCTATCCTAGACTAAGGCCAAAACATGCTCCAAAAACAACTAACCAAACAAGTAAATGACATAGCTTTCCACAACGTACATACAACCCTCTACCGGCATGATACTACCCTCAAAATAGTATTAATCAACCATAGATCATGGTTTCTATGAAGAAAACAAGAAATAACTAGGTACCCGCCCCCAGTTCACACTCATCATCATGAATTTACACATTCATACTCAATCTAAATATAAAGGAAGTCGTAGCCTACATGTATGTCTAACGCAGCCACACCAAATCACAAGGTCAGATATTTTCCTTTTTGAATGACCTCTGAACGCTGCCACACTATCAAAAATAGGATAACAACGTCAATACAGTTGTAGTGTCACTAAAATCACCCAAAATAGAGATGAACAATTTTTAGAGTCAAATAAGAATCGTAGGATCCGTGTCGGAAATTTGGGAATTGACTTCATCAAAAAGTACTAGACCATGCCTTGAACATGAGTCATTAAATAGAACACAATTCATGGCCCAAATAAGTGGAAACAACAACAAGCAAGGAAATCACAATTTAAAAGAGAAAAGGAAGCAACTTCTAGAAAAAATATACCTCGAGTAGAGGGTCACCAAAACAATCGAATACCTCCACAATGTAGCGTAGAAAATTACGAGCATGTGGGACTTCAAATTACTAAAATTAGAGTTAAAATGAGGGAGAAATTGAAATTTTGAAATGATAACTCAGGTTGGTTGCAACTTGTCTCAATATAGGCCAGTAGAATGGTCAGCGTGAACGCGGGGTAGCTAGATGCCATCCTTGAACATAACGCCCGTGCGCGAATGTGACTTTGAGGGCACCTGCCATCCTCGAACGTGGTCATGGGTGCGCAAAAATGGGCATGCCTCAGTTAATAGCACAAGTGCTAAGTCTTCCAAACATTGACGGGGTGCAAAGGACTTGTTTGAAAGAGTTTACACGAAAACGAGATATGCTATTCCATCAGAAATGACATTCCGGACTCCATACAACAATCAAAATCCTCATCTGACGTCTTCTAGATGAAAAGTGGGTCCCATACCCAATTTTTGTTTTAAGCCAAAATTCAGAAAGGGCCTCGGAATTAGCCCCAAAGCCTCGGGACCTAAACATAGGGTAGTTCTAGACTAAACTCAACACTGTGGAGCTAAGAGCACTGACGGGATTCTCATCTGATCTTGTTTACTCAGAATGTTGAATAAAGTCAAACATAGGCTTCAACTTGAAAGTTAATATGCCTAATCGCACAAACTCACACTGAAAGCCTCGGGAGTCATACTGACTATGCTACTAGACAAAAATGACCCTTCCGGAGCTGATGGAATCGTCACAATTGGATTCTGATAAAAATGACTGTTCAAGGTTTAAAAGATCCAAAATACTAGAACTCGCATAAAACAAAACGAATGACCACGTTACCAAAGTGTTAGTCCCAGCAAGTCAGAAATGACTTGTGGTCACTAAAGGAAAGCTCTAAACGATGAAAATAAGGTATAAACATAAAATATTATTTGGAGGTCAGTATAACCTCCACTTCTAAAAAGGACTTTTGCTCGTGAAAGTAAGAGTAAAGAAGTACTTGAAGGAAAAAGAAGCCAGGAAATCCCTCCTGCATCTCATGCTCGGTTTCCCAGGTGTCCTTCACAACTAGATAAAGCCTCAAACAAAACTTAACCATATGAATGGCTCTCAAACGCAACCGCCGCACATATTTGGCCAGAATGGCAACAGGCTCCTTCACCAAGATTAAGCGACCATTCAACTCTACTACCTCATACTGAAGCACATGTGACTCATCCGGAACATACCGGTGCAACATCGAAACATGAAAAAATGGGTGGATAGCTGAGCACATTAGAGGAAAAGCTAACTCATATGCAACCTCTCCAACTGTTCGTAGGATTTCAAAAGTGCCAATATATCTGGGGCTAAGCTTGCCCTGCCTCCCAAACTCATCACGCCTTCCATAGGAGACATAGGGAAGAAAACTCTATCACTAACTGTAAACCACAAAGGCCACAACTGATAACACTCAAATCTCCCTTCAAAACCAATTAAAAAGGTGAGCGATCGTAGTCATACAAAAACCAATGAAGAGTTGGGGTCGAATCCCACAAGCAATGGTGTATCGTGGAAAATTCTTTATCGAGATATATGGTCTTTAAATCAGCTCATTTTGAGTAGTAATAACAATTGGGTGGATGGTACCACCAACTTAATGTAAATCTTTGTTGTCAATTATCACAGTTAAACTAAAATTCGAACGAAATCAAGCAATCTAAGGGTGTGGAGATTGGAATTTAATGTCATATAGGTGTAAATATGCCACTCTATAGTGATGTGTATAGATGAATAGGCTAAGTCATCTTCAATGAAGCTAATCATCTTTTGAACTCGAAGCATCTACGCCTAGAATCTCTTTTCGGTCTCACTTAATTCAATTCTTAACAACCCAATACCTTACTCTATCCCCTTTTTCAAAAATAGGGAAATAGCTCCGATCCATAACCTCTCTTTTGAGAAAGTCAAGGACATCAAACCTTAATTTCTAGTATTGAGCTAATTACCCACTCCAATTAATCTCTTTCGAGCATCAACCGATTATTGAAAGTAGGAATTAAGTTTGCAACCCAAACCCTTAAGTTACAACCATGATAATTATATAAAATTCATGCATGAACAGTAACAGAAGAGAGCATAGCACAATACCCACTACATAAAATTAACACCCAACCCCATTAGAGCACCCCTAGATCTTGGTATTTTAGCCACCCATCACAAAAAGTAAAGAAAGTTTACCTTCCATGAAAGAATCCATGGGTAACTTGAAATCAAGAAGTTAAGAGTAAACTCACTTTTGCTTTTACTTCAAATTATCGAATTCAAGATTCAAATTGTAAAACCCCAAGAAGACTAGAAGAAGTGTTCTATAAAGTAAAATGTTCTCTCAAAACTTTTTCCTGAACTCAGTTGTTCAACACTCTAATAAAACTCACTTAAAACTCTATCATTTGGGCTATCTATTTTTTTCCAAAATTTGACCCAAAAGTCCACTTCACAACCAAATCGGTTAGTCAAGATCACCTAATTCACTCTAGAATCACCCTTCGTTCTTTAGCATATCTTTGTGATGTTGTAGGCTTTAGGTGTTTCAACCTCTGTTAGCGAACTTGATTGAGTCAGCCTTTCTCATTTGGCGTATCGCTGAATACCATCTAAGTTTGTCGGTCGAGCTTTAAATCTTTACCTTGCACACTGTCACTTTGGGTGATGTGCTTCAGATCCGCCTTTCTCATTCGGCGTATCGCCTTTTCTACTAGAGTGCGCCAAACTTCTTTGGTAAACAAAAGTTCTATGCACTATCAAATTGGGCGATGTCTAGCTCAGTTGGTGATCCTCCCTTCATGCTAGGTGATCAACAATGTTCATTTTGCATTTTCGCCATTCTTTCAAGGTTTAGTCCATGCCTTGTCCAATTGCTTTCATAGCTGCAAAACATCAATATTTGATTAGAAAAGGACAAAGTTAGGCATTTAGGACACCAATTATTGAGCTAAATAACTTAAATGAGTGCAAATCTACCACTCATCAGCACCTCCAATTTACACTTTTGCTTTTCCTTAAGTGTATCAAGAACACAATAAGCTCAATAAGGGTGTCTATAAAAGTACTCAAAAAGAGTCAACATGAAAGTGCCATAGCAAGACTACTCTCAGTAGTATGTTACCCTAAATCATGATAAAAAAGCTTCAAATGATGACTAGCAAGTCTCAACACAAGCTCAAATTCACTTTACATTCTTTTCTAATGTAAGAACATGTTTCAACAAATGCATTCAAGTGCTCTCACATCAATAATGATTCCAAGCTCTCACAACGCAAATCAACAAAGGTAATAGGAATCAATGCAACTCTCACTCTCTCAAAAGAGAAATATATGCATGCTTTGTCCCATAGATTTTCCAATCTTTTCCAATCATCAAATAACTTGGTTCATGTAAGATCTCAAGGGCCTTTTAGGCTTTTAATGGGGCTGAGGATTAAGGCATGGTCATTTTGGATGAGTGACTTCCACCTTTTCAAAGCGTAGTTTTAAATCATCATCACCTCCTCTCAAGTTCTTTTCCTTCTTTCTCATTTGAGAACTCAAACCTTGACTTTCCACTCAATTTATTTGGAACTTCCTTTTATTTAATTCACTTCTCTTTTTTATTTTCATTTTCCTAAGTTATTCTCATCAAATTGATGTCAAATACACACACACACATTTTTTTAATAAGAAAAGGTTCTTTCTTTTGTAGATCTTTCATATTTGAGCTTTATTTCTTCTTTCTTTGCCCTTCAGTTGGCTCTCCTTCGTCCTTCCTATTCATAGCCTTAACTTAGGCTTCTTGCGTAAGTTGGTTATTCGATCGTTGCAATGCTTCAAAAAAGATTTTCGGTGAGAAGGTAGGGGTAGTTTTGACTCAAGAGGCTTCTTTTGGTTGTCAACAAATAGGTTAGGCACAATTGGTACTAACATTGATTCACACCCTCACAAGGTAGTCACAGTAACCTTTATAGAAAATTAGGCTCCCTCATTGAAATTTCGCCCAAGATCATGTCCCACATTCACCAAGATTCAACCAATTGGACTAACAAGGCAAATTCTAGGACTCTACATGCATATTTTTAAGAAAACCTTACCGCACATGGTACTTTGAAATACACTCAGCAAGCATATCGCGAAAAGATAAAAAACGTATGTGTGATTTTCATTGAAAGGCTCACATCCAAACACAATTAGTCAACAAAAGATTCAAAGGGATCATTCAAAATCATAACCACATCAATTTCATTCTCATGACACAACCACTATGCATCATGCTCATCATGAGTACTATTTAAGACATTGTTATAGAAAGAATTTGAGTCTCAAACTATATCAATGAAAACCTTAAGCATTTCTCGATTTTGAAAACTCATGGGGGGTTGCATTCATCAAGATATAACGTACAATGAAGTAAAGAGAAACACTTTCCCAAAATAGAAGCACTCTAATATAAAAAAAGCATCAATTACAAATGTTCAAAATACAAAATAAATAAAATACAAGCAAAAAGGGGAATATTGGCACGAAGGTCCTAACCCCACCTAAAATAAAAAGTAGTGTCCTCAAAGTAAAATAAATGAAATGCTCGGAGGCTGAGATATAAGATCCCCTTGACAGACTACGCCTGTGAAGCACTCTCATCTGGAGTCTCTGGCGGAGAAGCTTCAAGTGAGGCATCTATGCCCGAAAATAGGATCACGGGAGGCGGAAAGGAAGGCTCAGCTTGGGCATCAGTGCGAGGCTCAATAATAGGAAGTATGGGGGATTCAGGAGTGACTCCACTAGACCTTACAACTAAAGTCTCTCAGAGATATCTCTCTAGGGAATCCTGAATAATGACTTCCTCGGTCTCATGTAGCTCTGTGACATTCTCAGCAGTCCCATGCTCATCTTCTCTCAATCCCTCCTCATCGGTCTCCTTAGTGAATTTCTCATCCTCATCATCCACATCTACAGCGACCTCAGGCAAAAAAGAAGAAGGTGTAGCACAGGGCAACTCGGGTGCAAGGGCATTAGCATCTGAAAGGGGAACATCACACCAAAGTGTCTAGATGTCCATGGACTGAATTTGGATCACCTTAGCCCTCAATGTTGCAACCTCAGCCCTAAGGGTGTCTAAAACACTATAACTACCATCAGTCTGTTCCAATACTGCGATCCTCGCAGTCAAATCATCTAATCTCAATGTATGGTCCTCAATCGTATTCTCACACTTTACCACCCACTCAGTCAAAGAAGCCAAGGCATTCTGGATAGCCTAATCGATGAGCTGGGGCAAGTTCTTTTCAACTCAGGCAGCTTCAACATCCACTGACCGCGAAAGACTGCCCATCTGGTGTATAATTGTTTGGGTCAAGGGAGGACAGGAAACATGAGAAAGGGGAGGCCTCACACTAGCAATGGTCACTGAAGCAGAAGGTGTAGATGTAGTGGTAGAATCAAAAATACCAGGAACAAATGAAGGGATAGGAATACCTACCTACTCCACAGAAGGAGCAAGTGTACTGGTCCAAGGAGTCATGTGGTAGGGTCAACCACTAGAGTGGAGTCTGGTGGCGGTGACTTCCTCTGAGCCGCATCATCTCTCAATAACTCAGCCTCAATCTTCCGAATATCACTAAACGAGAGTGGCGTGATCCTCACATCAGATTTTACTCTAAAGGGGACTGTAACTTTCTCACAAAACTGGGTAATGAGCACCGGGAAGGGAGAAAGGTCTACTCCTATCTGGCTTGCAGTAATATCTCTTCCACAATTATCTCTTCCACAATTATCTCTTCCACGTTAATCTTCTCCCTCTCAATGATGGAACCCACTAACATGGCCTTCGAATGCCTGGTATAGACTCATTTTAGTATGGCATCACATTGCTATTGATAAAACCAAGCCAGTACTTCACCACTATTCTCAGGTCCTTCTTTTCAATTTCGGCACCTTCACCCATCCAAGACAGTGCAGACTCACCAGATATTGGAGGGGCCATCCACACTTTCAACTGATCCAGAGGTGTGGCCATCTGGGTCTTATATTCGTCAGTCAGATTGTCCGGGGTGCCCAATACTTTATTAATCGTAGTACTATGACACTGCATAATCTTTCCTAAGAATTTTACTTCATCCACTGTCTTCAAGATAGTCCCTTTACTCTTCTTCAGCAATTCCATTGCATAGGCATCATAGAACTCTTGCACCTAGTTAGGTATGTATGGTTGCCTAACTCTTGTGAACTGTTCCAACTTGAGGAATTTGATTGCTCTCCATATTGCGGGGTACTCACTCATAACCCCATCAGTAGAAAGTCGGTGTTCCTCCAAAATTGTGTGTTCCCCATCCACCTTGAGCTTATTCAAAGATCTTGGAGCTATAATCGAGAGAACAAACGAAGTAGGGTTGGGGTCTTATGCTGGTGACAACAACATTAAGCAGATATTCACCTGTTTCTTGGAAATATGTTTCTTCTCCTTTTTACCTCCCCCCCCATTTGGAGGTGTGTGAGGGTTGGTTTTATAAGTATTTGAGGCCTCAGAATGCTCATTTGTTGAGAGGCCCTTCTATTTTTTAGGAGGTGAAGGCGGTGAAGACTCCCTATCTGACTCTGTATCGGAGAAGAATACATTCTTACCCTTTGTTCTCGCCATCATCTGCAAGGTACATATTAAAGCATAAGATTTGTGCAGGTTAGTTGAAATCAAAAGCACTTTGAATCAAGTTTTAAAATAGTCATGAGGCTCACCTAACGGGAAGGCGTATCACACAAAAGGATCAATGAGCTCAGCAAATTAGACAGTTGCACAAATATAAGGTATAAGGCACACAAGGTAGAGTCAATGCCAACTCAGTGATTGGCCGAGTTGGTTTCGGCAAATTAAGACAAGTCCGTCGAAACTGACAGTGCAAAAGGGAAAGACAAAGGCAACAATGGTGATATCCTCTCCCACTCGGCAATTAGACAAATGATTTTGGTGGAGTAAGACAAGCCCACCGAATGGGACAGTACCCAAGGCCATGTGTAACTTCAAGAAGGCGAGCTGGGTCTCACTTATTGATTTGCCTATTTTCCTTAGCAAACTAAAAGAAGCTCGCTCAACAAGAATTTGCCGCCCACTGCCTATATTTCAAATTCAAATCCAATATGCACAACAAATAAGAGTTTCCCCCATCAATCACAATCCACCTCTATGCTTTTCTACCAATGGGTACTAAGATTTCCCCCATTTATCACTAATTGTTGCTCTACTCAATGATTTACCCTTAAGAAAGTAGTCACCCCATATATCATTGGGCAAAATAATGCAATAGGTCAAGACTGAGATACTGAGACTTCACCCACATTTAATTAAACACAGATCCAACAAGTATATTGATTCAATTTAGCATTAGGTATATTGATTCAATTTAGCATTCTAACCAACACAATCACGATTCACCATTTATAAATACATTCACAGTCAAAATCACATAGGTACCGTTCAAATTCCACAATATAATGCTACCCAAAAAAGTTAAACACCTAATCTCAGTTAGAGGGCTCAAGCCCACACCCTACATCCAATCTAAATTCAAAGTCATCAATGAGAAGTGTCATGACCCAGGGTACCCCCTAGATGTAACACGGCGTATAGAACCCCGAAAGACTCCATACAAGCCACTTACCTCTCATAACATAAGAAATAGAACAATAAGAGTAAAGCGATGGTCCAAGTCTAAAAAATTTTATAAAAAGAAAAAGCGAAAGTCTAAACTCATGTCTCATCATAGCCATCTAATACAATCGAATGAAATTGGGCCTAGCCCATACATCATGTTCAAAACGAAATACAAGAAAGAAACTAGGAAGATAAAACTCCATCCTTGAAGCATGAGGACTCACCAAAGCTCGGGATTATCTCAAGTCAACCTCTAGTAACGAAAACCTAAAACCTGACTGTCGGAGCCTACCTTTGGGAAAAATGTAGGCAAGAGTATGCGTTAATACAAAACAATGTACCAAGTATGATAGCCATGCATAAAACATTTAAAACATTCTAAAAGGGAAATTTCATTTCATGACATGCAATTGACCAAGCTAAACATGATATAAAAGCTTTATAAAACAAAAGTCATAAGATAATTGTCAATGCAAGCTAACTTCATCTTTAAAACCTTTGAACTCATGTGAGATACTTCTTAAAGTAACCTTAGTTCATTATTACTTGTGGGGAAATTAGCCTTAATCGACATGAGACCATGTGAGCTTTAACATGATCACTCGGTGTCTCCCACACCCAAAAGGGTTGTTCTACTTACCTAAGGTAGAACCATGAACATCTAGCTTGTCACGACCCAGGGGTACCTGTAGATGTAACAAGGCGTACAAGACCTCGAGAGGCCTCATACAAGCCACTTAGCATATCATAACATAAAGTAATAGAAATGATGCAGAAATTAAAACATTTCAAAATAATCAAAGTCTTTATAAAATGAGCGGAAGTCTAATACAATTGTCTCAAACCATCTAATTAACATGAATAAATCTCGGGACACATCCCATACAATAGTTTAAACATAAAAGAAAGGCATAAAGGAAAAAGGGTGGTCAAATCCTCGAATGCTATAAGGACTCACCAAATCTTCACTTCTGGATCAACTATGGACCTAGCCATGAGGGTGAGAATCAATGTCGCCGGACCCTACATTTTTTATAAGAAATCTAGGCAGGAGTATGCGTTAGTACAAGCATGTACTAAATATGATAGCTAGCATAACAACAGAAACATAATTGTTAGTCAATACAAATCACAAGGATATTCAATGCACATAGATCATCATCATAATAAGAAAGGAACACTTCTCAAGCAACCTTACTTATCCTTAGTAAAGACTTAGGTAATCCGCCTCTAGTCAAGCTTACCTCATGAAAGGCATCTCAAGAAAAAATCCAACCTATTTATTTCTCATAACATAATTCTCATCATTCATGCTTACTTTTAAAGACATGGGGTTCGTCTCATTGCGTAGCTTACAAAGTATAATGGGTATTCCCCTCTTGCCTTACTTACTTTTAAGATCCTGAGTACTCGCCTCCATAATCACATCATATGACATGGGTACTCGCCTCCATATAATTTCATAAGGATCATGGGTACTCTCCTCCATGTCCATTCATTATAATAGGAACGTGGGGAATCTTCTCTTGTTCAATTCTAAGGAGTATGGGAAATCACCTCATATCCTTCTTATATGGAGATCAAGGGTAGTCGCCTCTAGCCTTATCCATTACATAGTCTTTTAGTCTAGATTCATTTTAGGTGAGTAATCCTTTCAACCTAGAATCATTCATGTGAGTAAACCGTTCACATTCATACATTCATAATTAAGCAATTCATGTGGGAAGTATCACTTCCACAACATTAACATCAATTACCAACAATTCATATCATAAGCTTTATTGTCAAAGCACTACATCTCATGATCACCATCTATGCTTTATTCTCAAGCAATTCTAATCATAATTCATCAATCCTATGAGGAGATATCTAAACCCATAAAGTTTCCCTTCAAGGCGTCAACCCAATTTTATCAATTCTTGGTTAGAATCAAGGAATAGGCATGGGTACATGTAATTTCATCCTAGAAACATGCAATTCTATCAATTCAATCATAAACAATCATAATCCACTCAATTGGATCAACATTCATCATAACCCACAACATTGGAAGAAACCTTAACTAGAATTGGAGAATTATTCTTCAAATTGGGGGAATTCTTGGGTATTCCATGGGAGAAAGGATCCCATGGATGAAAAGCCATCAAACCTTAGTCACAAAGCCCACAAAATCTTGAAGATTGGAGACTTAACTTGACCCTAGCTTTGATTTCTTCCTCCTTCTTCCAACTTCTAGAGAGAGAATATTTGAGAGGAGTTTGGGGTTTTCTTTTGAGATTTTGAGAGACTGACTTGAATGAGGGATTTTGGGGGTTAAAAATACTTATATAGGTGTTCTAGACTTAGGAAAAACGACACCACTTTGATTTAATTAAAACCTAAAAAGACCCTTAAGTCCCTAAAAGTAACTGCCAGTCACGATCGATGGACCCCCGACCGACGGACCGTGGTCAGGACGACGGACCGTCCTGCATATCTATCGTTTGTAGTTAGAGACTAAAAAATTAGGGCTCGACCTACGGACCTAGGACCATGGACCGTGGTCTGGCCGACGGTCCGTTGGTCAGGTTGTGGTTTTGAGGTCTGAGTCTAGGCTGGGGGTGACCAACCATGGACCCTCCCCTACGGTCCGTAGCTCAGTCCACGTGCCGTGGGTGGCCGGTCGTGGATGGCACCTGCATTTTTTTCTGAAATTGCTGTTTTGCCTCGTTTCGAATTCGGGGTGTTACATTATCTCCCCCTTTGGATCATTCATCTTCGACTGAATTCCAAGCATGTTTTTCAATGAAAAGACTCAAGACTAGCAGCCCATCATGCATGCAACTCATTAAATGCACACAACTAAGGAGGAAGCATTAACTAAAAACTACACATACTCAATGCACCATAAGGAAGTAGGAACTACATCTAACAAACCAATATGCATGAAAATTTCATATTTCTTACATTTAAGGAGGAACTATCATCTCCAAACTTAAAAGCATGCTCAACACAATCTCATGGAGCCTATATGCAATCAATACTCAAAGCACATACTCAAGGAGGAAATCTCCACTCCAAGTCAAGGCATGTTCAACAACTCATCTCATGAAGTCTATGGGAAACTCATACTCAATGCATAACAACATGAGGAAACTAATTCACATAAGTCATTTCTTTCAAAACTTCAGCTTTTTTGTTGAATATGCATAACAAGGAAATCATGGAAACACATAAAACACACATGACATCTAATCATGGAACAAACCAAGAGGAAATTCATTACCTCAAGCTAGAGTAGGAGTAGAAGGAAAAAGATGAGGATATCGGGACTTCATATCGGCCTCGGCCTACCAAGTAGCACCCTCAACTAGATGGTTTCTCCATAACACTTTCACGGAAGACACCTTTTTTTTTCTTTATTTCCTAACTTGCCGGTCGAAAATCTCAATCGGAACTTCCTCATATGAAAGGCTCTCATCAACTCCAAATCCTTCTAGGGAAACTATGGATGTTGGATCCCCAACACACTTCTTAAGCATAGAGACATGGAAAATGGGATGCACGGTTGCCAACTCATTTGGCAAATCTAACGCACAAGCAACCTTACCAACACGCCTCAAAATCTCATATGGGCCTACAAAATGGGGACTAAGCTTCCCTTTCTTATCAAACCTCATTACACCCTTCATGGGTGAGATTTTCAAGTAAACCCAATCATGCACATCAAATTCAAGATCTCTCCTTCTAACATCGGCATAAGACTTTTGTCGACTTTGGGCGGTTCTCAACCTCTTTCTAATGAGTCGAACTTTCTCAATAGCCTCATGAACTAACTCAAGCCCTATCAAGGCAACCTCTCCCACTTCAAACCATCCTATAGGAGATCTACACCTCCTACCATACAAGGCCTCAAATGGAGCCATATTGATACTTGAGTGATAACTATTATTATAGGCAAACTCTATCAATGGCAAATGGTCATCCCAATTACCCTTGAAATCAATCACACTAGCCCTTAACATATCTTCCAAAGTCTGAATAGTACGCTCTTCTTACCCATAGGTTTGAGGATGAAAGCTGTGCTAAGCTTAACGCTAGTACCGAGCCCCTTTTGGAATGAGTTCAAAAACTAAGAAGTGAATTGGGTACCACGCTCGGAAATAATGGACAAAGGCACTCCATGTAGCCTTACCATTTCTCTCAACTATAACTCGGCATAGTCCTCCATCGAATAGGAAACCTTGACGGGAAGGAAATGAGCCGATTTAGTCATCCGATCTACTATCACCTAAATAGAGTCATGTTGTCGCCAGGTGCGAGGCAAACCAACAATAAAGTCCATATTCAAGTCTTCCCACTTCCAACTAGGAATGCTAATATCTTGGGACAAACCTCCCGATTTCTGATACTCAACCTTAACTTGTTGGCAATTTTGACATTTTGCCACAAATCCCGCAATATCTTTCTTCATCCCATTCTACCAATAGACTTTCTATAAATCACGGTACATCTTGGTGGCTCCCGGGTGAATGGAATACCGCAAACTATGGGTTTCAGCCAAATTTTGTTCCCTCAAATCATCTACATTTGGAACACACAAATGACCTTGGTATCTAAGTACCCCATCTCCCCCTTGGTTGAAAGCCTCAACGAATTTCTTAAGTACCACCTCTTTAAATTCTATAAAAATTTGATCAAGACCTTGTTTAGCTTTCACATCGGCTAAAAAAGATGATTCGGAACCATTGTGAACCATAACACCACCCTTGGTGTAGTCCACCAATTGAACACCTAATCGATCCAATCTATGAACATCTCGAACCAACTCTTTCTTTTCTTTTCAATATGAGCAACACTACCCATAGATAACCGACTAAGAGCATCCGCTACCACATTAGCTTTACCGGTGTGATAAAGAACACTCATGTCATAATCTTTCAATAACTCAAGCCACCTTCTTTGGCGAAGATTCAAATCTTTTTGATTAAACACATATTGCAAACCCTTGTGGTTGGTTAACACATCAACATAAACTCCGTACAAATTGTGTCTCCAAATCTTTAGAGAAAATCCGATCGCTGCTAACCAAGGTCATGGGTAGGATAATACTTCTCATGGACTTTAAGTTGCCTTGAGGCATAGGCAATAACTTTCCCGTTTTGCATTAGAACACACCCTAGCCCTATTCTCGAGGCATCACAATAAACCATAAAACCATTTGTTCCTTCCGATAAGGTCAACACCAGAGTGGAAGTAAGTCTATCTTTCAAATCTTGGAAACTTTTCTCACACACTTTCGACCTTATGAACTTAGCCTTATTTTGAGTCAAAGCCATCAAAGGAAAGGGAATGGAGGAAAACCCCTCAACAAATCTTCTATAATAACTGGCATAACCTAAAAAGCTTCTAATATCTGAAGGAGTTAGAGGTCTAGGCCAACTCTTGACCGCATCCGTCTTCTTAGGATCTACCTCAATACCCTTGCTTGACACAATATGACCAAGGAAAGCTACAGACCTTAACACAAATTCTTATTTGCTAAACTTTGCAAAAAGTTGTTGGTCCTTAAGAATTTGTAATACGATCCTCAAATGATCAATATGCTCATTCTAACTTCTTGAATAGATCAAAATATCATCGATAAAGACAATCACAAACATGTCAAGATATTGTCTAAACACCCTATTCATCAAGTCCATAAATGCCATCGGAGCGTTAGTCAAACCAAGGGACATCACCAAGAACTCATAATGACCATATCAGGTTCTAAAGCCGTCTTCGGAATGTCATTTTCTCTCACCTTCAATTGGTGATAACCCGATCGAAGATCAATCTTAGAGAAATAACTTGCCCCTTGAAGTTGGTCAAATAAATCATCTATCATTGGGAGAGGATACTTGTTCTTAATAGTCACCTTGTTCAACTGATGATAGTCAATGCACATGCGAAGAGAACCATCTTTTTTTCTAACGAACAAAATTGGAGCACCCCATGGAGAGATACTCGGTCTGAAGAAACCTTTTTCTAACAGATCCTTCAACTGTTCTTTCAACTCCTTAAGTTTTGCCGGAGCTATACGGTAAGGAGGAATAGAGATAGGTTGCATATTTGGGAGAAGGTCAATTCTGAAGTCTATTTCCCGCTCGGGAGGAATATCGGGTAAGTCATCTGGGAATACTTCTGGAAACTAATTTACAATGGGGACCGACTCAAGAGAAGGGGTTTCAGAATCTACATCCCTCACCCTCACTAGATGGTAAATGCAACCGTTAGAAATTACCTTTCTAGCTTTAAGACAAGAGACAAACTGACCCTTAGGCATAGAATTTCCCTCCTTCCACTCTAGGATTGGCTCATTTGAAAATTAAAATTTGACTACCCGAGTTCTATAATCAATAGAAGCATAACATGAATGAAACTAATCCATACCAAGGATGACATTAAAGTCTAACATATCAAGCTCTACCAAGTCAACAAGAGTAACTCTATGGGATAAGGAGACGGGACATCTTCTATAGACCCTCTTAGCCACCACAGAATCACCAACAGGGGTAGAGAAAGAAAAAGTTTCTAATAACAGAGTACATTAAACCTCATGGCCACATATGGAGTCACAAAGGACAAGGTAGCATAGGGATCAAGTAAAGCATATACATCTATTTGGAAAACTTTCAATATACCGGTTACCACATCTGGGGAACTCTCTTGATCACCTCTAGTCTGGAGAGCATAAAATCAGTTCTTCTTAGGAGCACTTGCACCCGAACCACTTGGACCAGATGAAGGGTAGGGTTGAGCCCTACGATGAGTATCTCTCTCATTCTTGACAACCGAAGGACAATTCCTTATCTGGTGATCCATCTACCACAACCAAAGCAAGCATTGGAACCCGCTAGACACTTGCACTTATGATTTCTTCCACATTTAGCACAAGTAGGAATCGAGGATCTACTACCATCTCCTTGAGGTTTAGGATTAGACACCCTTTCATTGCTAGACCTTTGTGGAGCATTAGAAGAACCTTGCCTGGAGAACTTTTGCCGAAACCTTGAACGACCCCGTCCACCGGACTTAGAATGTGAAAAGTTACCATCATCCGTTCTTACCCTCTTTGCCTCCTTATATCTTTCCTTAAGATTTTCCTCTTCAATCTTTTGGGCATGCCCATAAGACGAGAAATTTCCATGTCATTGACAAACATAACGGTGCGGCATTCTTTGACTACCATGTCGGACATTCCTGACAAAACTTACTAATCTTAGCCGTATGATCCGCTACAATAGAGGGAGCATATTTGGACAATTGGGTGAACCTCAATGCATACTCCCTCACACTCATATTTCCTTGCCGAAGGTTAATGAACTCGAGCATCTTGGCCTCTCTCATCTCAAGAGCCAAAAATCTGTCAAGAAAAGAACTTTTGAACCTTTCCCACTTTATGAGACCCGCTTCTTCCGGCCTTGCTTCCTTCCATTGATTGAACCAAATCTGAGAAACCCCTTTGAGTTGGTAAGCAGCCAATTCCTTCTTCTCTACCGGAGTCACTGACATAATATCAAGTATCTTATAGACCTCATCGATAAACTCTTGAAGATCTTTCTTGACTTTGGAGCCATAAAATTCCAGAGGGTTCATCCTTGTAAAGTCCCTCACTCTTGCTGCCGCCGTACCCACATTTGGGTTCACGGGGGATACCACCACTCTGTTGGCTTGGGCCATCATGGCTTGAGCCAACACTTGGAAAGCCAACCTAAACTCCGCATTTGTTACATTGTCAGCCAAAGGATCAATAGGAGCTTGAGGAGGAGCTTGGGGAGGAACTTCTTGGCCCACATTGTCTCCCTCAGTCCTTCTAGCATTAGCGCTTCTAGTAGTCATATCCTGAAAACCATCGGGAAAGGATTAGGAGAAAGACCTTATAGAGCTAAAATCCATAGCACTACTTAGAGAAATGAAGAAGTGAATTTTCCTAAACATCTAGTAGCCTCTCATTCATAAATGTGGCACGCTTCACACTTATGAACAAGAATCTACTTGACGTCGTTTGAGACATCCTAGAACCATTCTAAACCTTGTGCTCTAATTACCAAGTTTGTCACGACCCAAGGGTACACCCTAGATGTAACAAGGCGTACAAGATCCCGAGAGGCCTCATACAAGCCACTTAGCATATCATAACATAAAGTAATAGAAATGATGCAGAAATTAAAACATTTCAAAACAATCAAAGTCTTTATAAAACGAGTGGAAGTCTAATACAATTGTCTCAAACCGTCTAATCAACATGAATAAATCTCGGGACACAGCCCATACAATAGTCTAAACATAAAAAAAAGGCATAAAGGAAAAATGGTGGTCAAATCCTCAAATGGTATGAGGACTCACCAAATCTTCGCTCCTTGATCAACTATGGACCTAGCCACGAGGGTGAGAATCAATGTCGCCGGACCCTACATTTTTTATAAGAAATGTAGGCAAAAGTATGCGTTAGTACAAGCATGTACTAAATATGATAGCTAGCATAACAACATAAACATAATGTTTAGTTAATACAATCCACAAGAATAATCAATGCACATAGTTCATCATCATAATAAGAAAGGGACACTTCTTAAGCAACCTTACTTATCCTTAGTCAAGACTTGGGTAATCCCCCTATAGTCAAGCTTACCTCATAGTAGGCATCTCAAACAACAATCCAAGCTATTCATTTATCATAACATAATTCTCATCATTCATGCTTACTTTTAAAGACATGGGGATTCACCTCCTTGCCTAGCTTACAAAGACTAATGGGTATTTGCCTCTTGCCTTACTTACTTTCAAGATCATGGATACTCGCCTGCACAATCACATCATATGACATGGGTACTCGCCTCCACATCATTTCATAAGGATCATGGGTACTCACCTCCATGTCCATTCATCATAATAGGAACATGGGAAATAAACCTCTTTTTCAATTCTAAGGAGTATGGGAAATCACCTCATATCCTTCTCATATGGAGGTCAAGGGTAGTCACCTCTAGCCTCATCCATTACATAGTCTTTTAGTCTAGATTCATTTTAGGTGAGCAATCCTTTCAACTTAGAATCATTCACGTGAGTAAACCTTTCACATTCATACATTCATAATTAAGCAATTCATATGGGAGGTATCCCTTCCCCAACATTAACATCAATTACCAACAATTCATATCATAAGCTTTACTCTGAAAGAACCACATATCATGATCACCATCTATGCTTTATTTTCAAAAATTTCTAATCATAATTCATCAATCCTATAAGGAGATATCTAAACCCATAAAGTTTCCATTCAAGGCATCAACCCATTTTATCAATTCTAGGTTAGAATCATGGAATAGGCATGGGTATATCTAATTTATCCTAGATACATGCAATTCTATTAATTCAATCATAAAAAAATCATAATCCACTCAATTGGATACACATTAATCATAACCCACAACATTCGAAGAAACCCTTCTTCAAATTGGGGGAATTCTAGGGGGCTCCATGGATCCCATGGATGAAAAGCCATCATACCTTAGTCACAAAGCCTACAAAAGCTTGAAGATTGGAGACTTGACTTGACCCTAGCTTCAATTTCTTCCTCCTTCTTCCAACTTCTAGAGAGAGAATACTTGAGAGGAGTTTGGGGTTTTCTTTTGGAATTTTGAGAGAATGACTTGAAAGGGGGATTTTGGGGGTTAACAAAATACTTATATAGGTGTTCTAGACTTAGGCAAAATGACACCACTTTGATTTAATTAAAACCGAAAAAGACCCTTAAGTCCCTAAAAGTAAAAGTCACTCACGACCGACAGACCCTCGAATGATGGACCGTGGTCAGGACGACGTACTGTCCTGCACGTCCGTCGTTCATGGTTAGAGACTCAAAAATTAGTGCTCAACCTACGGACTTGGGACCATGAACTGTGGTCTGGCTGATGGTCCGTTGGTCAGGCCGTGGTTCTGAGGTCTGAGTCGAGGCTGGGGGTGACCAACCACGGACCCTCCCTTACGGTCCGTGACTCAGTCACGGGCCGTGGGTGGCCGGTCGTGGATGGCACCTGTAATTTTTTTGAAATTGTTGTTTTGCCTCATTTTGAATTCAGGGTGTTACATAGCTTAAGTGGATCCACTAGCTAATCAACCTATAGGGGGCACATAGTTTATGGGATAAGGAGATTGCTTCTAGAAACCTGGCCTCTACTACGGGAGAGCTTCCATCTCATGAGATTACTTTGGAAACCCGGCCTCTACTATAGGAGAGCTTCCATCTCACTTTCAATATCCACTCGGTGCTAAGCATAAATTTCAACGGAATAGTCATTTCTTACTTGACTTCATTACTCATGAAAAGGTTCCCCTTAGACAACCAATCCAAGCTAGTTCATTAGGAGAGATTTTACTCTTGATTCATTTAGGTGAGAAAGCCTTTCAACCTAAGAATCCTTTCTATGTGAGGAAACCTTTCACATCATGCTAGTTATGTGTATATGAAAATGTCCTTTTAACAAAACAACAACAACATCACCATTGGTACTTTACTCTCAAAGCACCCTTAAAACATTTGCATAAATTTCATAATCAATGCATAAGTCCATAATTTACCTCTTGAGGTCAAAACCCACTTTCAATCATAAACTCTTAGAAAACATGGGTTAGATATGAATTTCATCATAAATACATGTAAAACTAGTAATACATGCATAATTTCATAAAACACTTTCTTTATACTAAAAATCCCTCATCATATGATTCACAACTTGAAAACATAGGGATTACATGGATTCATGGGGGAATTCATCATAAAAGCATTACAATTCATCAATTCATGCATAGAAGATCATAATTCAATCATTTAAAACAATAATGAAAGGAACCCATGCTTATTAAGGAAAACCCTAACTAAATTGGGGGATTCTACCATTTGAAATAGAGGAAATTTGGGAACTCCATGGATGGAAGGAATCCATGGATGAAAACTATAATAACTTGAGTCCAAATGCTAGCCTTCAATGGAGGAATTGGAACCTTAGCTTGAAATCCTAGGTCAATCCTTCTTCTTCTTCTTCTTCTTCAAGTTTCTAGAGAGAGAATATTTGGAGAGGATTTGGGATTCTTTTGTGAATTTAGAAGAATGAAGTAAAAGGGGTGAATTTGGGGTTGATAAGGCTTAAATAGGGGTCCTAAATATCGCCTAAACGATAGAGTATAGGAATTAATTAATTAGGATAAGACCCAACTAACCCTGGAATAATAACTGACATCAGCCACCGACGGACCCAGTCGACGGACCGTGGGATGACCAACCGTCCATCCTGGTGGACCATGGATGGTGGTCAAAGACTTGATTTTGGGGCCTTGAACAACGGACCCTAACCACGGACCGTGGTCTGACCTACCATTCGTAGGTTAGGCCGTAGTTCTTGGCTTCAACCACTTTGGCAGAGTGACAAATCCACGAACCCATTTACGGTCCGTGGTTCAACCCACGGGCCGTGGTTGGCCTCCGTGGCTGGCACCTCCAACTTCCAAAATTCTCGTTTAATATCCTTTTTTGATACGGGGTGTTACAAGATCTCCCCGTTGGATCATTCGTCCTCGAATGAGATTTAAACTGGTTCTAAAAGCTTAGGAGAAGAACTAACAACCCAACGTATCAATGCAATGCATGAAACCAAGGAGAAACTATCGACTCCAAGCTAGGAAGTTCTCAAAACATCATAAGAGGGGTGAACTAACTCTAATAACCCATCATGCCTGCAATGCACATAAATAAGGAGGAAACATCAACTCCAAACTCAACAAACTCAAATGCATAAAAAGGAAGTAGGAACTAAATCTAACAACCCAATATGCATGAATTTTCAAAATTTATCTTGTTCAAGGAGGAACTACCTTCTCCAAGCTAAAAGCATGCTCAACACAACCTCATGGAGCCTATATGCAGTTCACTCTCAAAAATCATATCTAAAGCATGTTCATCAATTCATCTCATGAAGTCAATAGACAATTCATACTCAATGCACAACAACATGAGGAAAATCAAGCATGTAAACTCATTTTCTTTCAAAACACACTTTTCATAAACATGCATCATATAAGAAAATTATGGAAACACATAAAAACACACGAGTCCCAAAACAAAGGTCATACCAAGAGGAACTCATTAACTCAAGCTAGAGTAGGAGTAGAAGGAAAAAAATGAGCATATCAGGACATCATATCGGCCTCGGCCTCCCAAGTAGCGCCCTCAACTAACTGATTCCTCCACAAAACTTTCACAGAAGCGACTTCTTTATTTCTCAACTTCTTGACTTGCCGGTCTAAAATCTCAACCGAAACTTTCTTATAAGAAAGACTCTCATCAACTCCATCCCTTCTAAGGAAACTATGGATATCGGATCACCAACACATTTCTTCAACATAGAGACATGGAAAACTGGATGCACCGTTACCAACTCATTTGGCAAATCTAGCTCATAAGCAACCTTACCAATACGCCTCAAAATATGATATGGGCCTACATATCAGGGACTAAGCTTCCCTTTCTTACCAAACCTCATTACACCCTTCATGGGTGAGATTTTCAAGAAAACCCAATCGTTAACCTCAAACTCTAGATCCCTTCTTCTCACATCGGCATAAGACTTTTGCCGACTTTGAGCCGTTCTCAACCTCTCTCTATTGAGTCGAACTTTCTGAATGGCCTCATGAACCAATTTAGGACATATTAGGGCAAATTCACCCACCTCAAATCATCCTATGGGAGATCTACACCTCCTACCATATAAGGTCTGAAATGGAGCCATGTCGATACTTGAGTGATACCTCTTATTATAGGCAAACTCTATCAATGGAAAATGGTCATCCTAATTACCCTTAAAATCAATTACACAAGCCTTTAACATGTCCTCCAAGGTCTGAATTGTACGCTCCACTTGCCCATCGGTTTGGGGATGAAAGGCTGTGCTAATCTTAACCTTAGAGCATAGACCCTTTTGGAATGACTTCCAAAACTGAGATGTGAATTGGGCACCACGATCAAAAATAATGGACAAGGGCACTCCACGCACCTTACCATTTCTTTCAAGTATAACTTGGCATAGTCCTTCGCCGAATAGGAAACCTTGACGGGGAGGAAATGTGTCGATTTCGTCATCCGATCTACAATCACCCAAATAGAGTCATGTTGTTGCCGAGTGCGAGGCAAACCAACAATAAAGTCCATATTCAAGTCCTTCCACTTCCAAGTAGGAATGCTAATATCTTGGGATAAACCTCCCGGTTTCTGATGCTCAACCTTCACTTGTTGGCAATTTGGACATTTAGCCACAAATCCCGTAATATCCTTCTTTATCCCATTGCACCAATAGACTTCCCATAGATTACGGTAAATATTGGTGGCTCCCAGGTGAATGGAATACCGCGAACTATGGGCTTCTGTCAAAATTCCTTCCCTCAAGTCACCCATATTTGGAACACATAAACGATCTTGATATCTAAGTACTCCATCTCCCCATTTGGAGAAGGCCTCAACGAATTTCTTAAGTACCGCCTCTTTCAATTCTACAAAAATTGGATCAAGACCTTGTTTAGCTTTCACATCGACTACAAAAGACGATTTAGACCCATTGTAAACCATAACACCACCCTTTGTGGAGTCCACCAACTGCACACCTAATCTAGCCAATCTATGAACATCTCGAACCAACTCTTTCCTTTCTTCTTCAATATGAGCAACACTACCCATAGACAACCGACTAAGACCATCCACTACCACATTAGCTTTACCGGGGTGATAAAAAACACTCATGTTGTAATATTTCAATAACTCAAGCCACCTTCTTTGGTGAAGATTCAAATCCTTTTGATTTAACAGATATTGCAAACTCTTGTGGTCAGTAAACAGATCTACATGCACACCATACAAATAATGCCTCCAAATCTTTAAGGCAAAAAACAACCACCGCTAGTTCAAGGTCATGGGTAGGATAATTCTTTTCGTGAACTTTAAGTTGCCTTGAGGCATAGGCATTCACTTTCCCATTCTGAATAAGCACACACCCTAACCCAATTCTTGAAGCATCACAATAAACCACAAACCCATCCATCCCTTCCGGTAAGGTCAACATCGAAGCGGAGGTAAGTCTATATTTGAATTCTTGGAAACTCTTTTCACACATCTTGGTCCATATGAACTTAGACTTCTTTTGAGTCAAAGCTGTCAAAGGAGAGGCAATAGAAGAAAAACCCTCAACAAACCTTCTATAATAATCGGTCAAACTCAAGAAACTTCTAATATCCGAAGGAGTTAGAGGTCTAGGCCAATTCTTGACCGCATCCGTCTTCTTAGGATCTACATCAATACCCTTACTTGAGACAATATGACCAAGGAAAGCTACTGATCTCAACTGAAATTAACATTTGTTAAACGTTGCAAAAAGTTGTTGGTCCTTAAGAATTTGCAACACGTTCCTCAAATAATCAATATGCTCATCCTCACTCCTAGAGAAGATCAAAATATCATCAATGAACACAATCACAAACATGTCAAGGTATTGTCTAAACACCCTATTCATCAAATCTATGAAAGCCACCGGAGCATTAGTCAAACCGAACGACATTACTAGAAACTCATAATGACCATACCGAGTTCGAAAAGCCGTCTTCAAAATGTCATTTTCTCTCACCCTCAATTGGTGATACTAGATCGAAAATCCAGAGATCAATCTTAGAGAAATAATTTGCCCCTTGAAACTGGTCAAACAAATCATCTATCCTCGGAAGAGGATACTTGTTCTTAATAGTCACCTTGTTCAACTGACGATAGTCGATGCACATTCGAAGAGAACCATCCTTCTTTCTAACAAAAAAACCTGAAGCACCCCATGGAGAGATACTCGGTCGGATGAAGCCTAATCTAACAAATCCTTTAACTGTTCTTTCAACTCCTTAAGTTTTGTCGGAGCCATATGGTAAAGACGAATAGAGATAGGTTGCGTATCTGGGAGAAGGTCGATACCGAAGTCTATTTCCTCTCAGGAGGAATACCGGGTAAGTCATCTGGGAACACTTCCAGAAAATCATTTACAACGGGGACCGACTCAAGAGAAGCGGTTTCAGAATCTACTTCCCTCACCCTTACTAGATGGTAAAAGCAACCTTTAGAAATCATCTTTCTAGATTTAAGATAAGAAACAAAATGACCCTTAGGCATAGAATTTCCCCCCTTCCACTCTAGGACAAGCTCATTTGGAAATTGAAACATGACTACACGAGTTCTACAATCAATAGAAGCATAACATGAGTGCAGCCAATCCATACCCAACATAAAATCAAAATCTAACATATCAAGCTCTACCAAGTCAACAAGAGTAACTCTATGGGACAAGGAAATGGGACACTTTCTATAGACCCTCTTAGCCACAATAGAATCACCAACAAGAGTAGGGACATAAAAATATTCTAACAACACATCGGGGAGTACATCAAATCTCATTGCCACATATGGCGTCACAAAAGACAAAGTAGCACCGGGATTAAGTAAAGCATATACATCAAGTTGAAAAACTTTCAATGTACCGGTAACCACATCTGGGGAACTCTCTTGTTCACCTCTAGTCTGAAGAGCATAGAAGCAGTTTTGCTTAGGAGCATTGGAACCCGTACCACTAGTAGTAGCTTGCTTGCCCTATCTTCTTTTAGCCGCAAGCATAGGGCAATTCCTCATTTTGTGATCATTTTTTCAACAACCATAACACCCATCCATGCCGGCTTGGCACTAGCCATTGTGCTTCCTTCCACACTTAGTACAATTTGCCCTAGGCATTGAAGATCCACTACCATTACCTCCTTGAGGCTTAGGGTTAGACACCATATCTTGATTGAACTTTGGAGGAAAATTAGAAGAATCTCGGCCGGAAAACTTTTGTCAGAATTTAGGATGACCTTGCCCATCGGACCTTGGATGAGAGAAAATACCATCACTGGTCTTTGCCCTTTTTACCTCTCTAGACTTTTCCTTAAGCTTTTCTTCTTCAATTTGTTGTGCATGCACCATGAGACGAGAGATGTCCATGTCATGAATGAGCATGGAGATTCGGCACTCCTTGATTACCATTTCAGACAAACCCAAAACGAACTTACTCATTCTAGCCCTTGAATTCGCAACCATTGTTGGAGCATATTTCGACAATTGAGTGTACTTTAGAGAATACTCCCTCACACTCATACTCCCTAGTCGGAGGTTAATGAACTCAAGCACCTTGGCTTCCCTCATCTCTAGGGGAAAGAACCTATCAAGAAAAGTGGCTTTGAACTTCTCCCAATCTAGAGGACCCGCATCTTCCGGTGTCCCTTCCTTCCATTAATTATACCATATTTGAGCCACTCCCTTTAGTTGATAAGCGGCCAACTCCACTTTTTCCACCGGTGTAAATCCCATGATCATCAAAATCTTATAGACCTCATCAATAAATTCTTGAGGATATTCCCCAACTTTAGAACCACGAAACTCCGGAGGATTCATCCTTGTTAAGTCCCTCACTCTTGAAGCCGCCGCATTCACAATTGAGCTTGCGGGAACCAGAACGTTTCTATTGGCTTTGGCAGTCATGGCTTGAGCTAATACTTGAAAAGCAGCCCTAAACTCCACATTAGAAACATGTTAGGCCAAGGAATCGACTAGAACTTGAGGAGCTCTGGGAGGAGCTTCTTGTTCCGCATTCTCCCTCACATTCCTTCTAGCATAAGCTCTTCGGGTAGCCATATCCTGAAGAACATAGGATAAGGATTAGGAGAGAGACTTTATAGAGTTAAACTCTATCACACCACTTAATGAAATAAGTTGAGTTTCCTACTCATCTTGTAGCCTCTCATTCATAAATGTGGCACGCTTCACACTTATGAACAAGACTCTACTAGACGTGGCTTATGAGACATCCTAGGACAATTCTAAACCTTGTGCTCTGATTACCAAGTTTGTCACGACCCAGGGTACCCCCTAGATGTAACATGGCATACAAAACCCCGAAGGACTCCATACAAGCTACTTAGCTCTCATAACATAAGAAATAGAACAATACGAGTAAAGCGATAGTCCAAGTGTAAATAATTTTATAAAACAAAAAGTGGAAGTCTAAACTCATGTCTCATCATAGCCATCTAATACAATCAAATGAAATTGGGCCTAGGCCATACATCATGTTCAAAAAGAAATACAAGAAAGAAACTAGGAAGATAAAACTCCATCCTCGAACCATGAGGACTCACCAAAGCTCGGGAATATCTCAAGTCAACCTCTACACACGAAAACCTGAAACCTAACTGTCGGACCCTACATTTGGGAAAAATGTAGGCAAAAGTATGTGTTAGTACAAAATAATGTACCAAGTATGATAGCCATGCATAAAACATTTAAAACATGCTAAAAGGGACATTTCATTTCATGACATGCAATTGACCAAGCTAAACATGATATAAAAGTTTTATAAAACATAATTCATAAGATCATGGTCAATGCAAGCTAACTTCATCTTCAAAACCTTTGAACTCATGTGAGATACTTCTTGAAGTAACCTTAGTTCAATATAACTTGTGGGGAAATTAGCCTTAACCGACATGAGACCATATGAGCTATAACATGATCACCCGGTGTCTCCCACACCGAAAAGGGTTGTTCTACTTCCCTAAGGTAGAACAATGAACATCTAGATTAAGTTGATCCACTAGCTAATCAACCTATGAGGGAACATAGTTTATGGGATAAGGAGATTGCTACTAGAAACCCGACCTCTATTATGGGGGAGCTTCCATCTCATGAGATTACTTTGGAATCCCAGCCTGTACTATGGGAGAGCTTCCATCTCACTTTCAATATCCACTCGGTGCTAAGCATAGATTCCCACGGAATAGTCATTTCTTACTTGACTTCATTACTCATGAAAAGGTGCCCCTTGGACAATCAATCCAAGCTAGTTCATTAGGATAACTTTTACTCTTGATTCATTTAGGTGAGAAAGCCTTTCAACCTAAGAATCCTTTCTATGTGAGAAAACCTTTCACATCATGCTAGTTATGTGTATATGAGAATGTCCTTTCAACAACAGAACAACAACATCATCAATGGTACTTTACTCTCAAAGCACCCTTAAAACATTGCATAAATCTCATAATCAATGCATAAGTCCATAATTTACCTCTTGAGGTTAAAATCTACTTTCAATCATAAACTCTTAGAACACATGGGTTAGATATGGATTTCATTATAAATACATGTAAAACTAGTAATACATGCTCAATTTCATAAAACACTTGCTTTATACTCAAAATTCCTCATCATATGATTCACAACTTGAAAACATAGGGATTACATGGGTTCATAGGGGAATTCATCATAAAAGCATTGTAATTCATTAATTCATGCATAGAAGATCATAATTCAATCATTTAAAACAATAATGAAAGGAACCCATGCTAATTGAGGAAAACCCTAACTAAATTGGGGGATTCTACCTGTTGAAATAGAGGAAATTTGGGAACTCCATGGATGAAAACTATCATACCTTGAGTCCAAATGCTAGCCTTCAATGGAGGAATTGGAACCTTAGCTTGAAACCCTAGGTGAATCCTTCTTCTTCTTCAAGTTTCTAGAGAGAGAATATATGGAGAGGATTTGGGATTCTTTTATGAATAGAAGAATGAAGTAAATGGGGTGAATTTGGGGTTAAAAGGCTTATATAGGGGTCCTAAATATAGCTTAAACGACATAGTATAAGAATTAATTAATCAGGAAAAAACAAAACTAACCTGAAATAATAACTAACAGAAGCAACCGACGGACCCAGTCGACGGCCGTGGTCTATCCTGGTGGACCGTGGATGGTGGTCAGAGACCTAATTTTGGGGCCTCGAACCACGTACCCTAACCACAGACTGTGGTCTGACCTACGACCCGTAGGTCAAGCCGTAGTTCTTAGCTTCAACCACTTTGGTTGGGTGACAAATCCACAGACCCACCTACGGTCCGTGGTTCAACCCACGGGCTGTGGTTGGCCTCCGTGGCTAGCACCTGCAACTTCCTAAAAATTTGTTTAATTCCCTTTTTCAGATACGACGTGTTACAAGAAATTGAAAAACCTACCTTAGTGCAAAAAAACAAGCAAGAAATTGAGGGATTGGGGTTGGGTTGACTCGAGATCCAATTAAATGCACTTCTAGCACTTTCAACACTTTCACATGAGGAACAAATCACTCACAATGTACAATGTAAGAGAGTGGAATAAAAAAGGCTCCAAAACTTTAAAGGGTTTTAATTTTTGAAATTAAAAGAATCCTTGGCCCTTTTATAGCAGATTCGTTAGGTGCACTTACTAATGTTTCCAAATGTGTTCCGCGTATCGCTGTCTGGAGCATAAGTTCGCCAAAAATGCCTGAGTTATTACCAAGCCTGAAGGTTAATTCGGCAGACCTGATGGAGTCCTCATTTTGCACTTTGGCGAATCGCCCTTTGGAGTTCTGGTCACCGATCTTGACTGTGCACTTTACCATCTTTTCATGCTCAAAGGGCGGACGAGAATCAGTCCGCCTAGTACTTTTGGAGCATCACCCTTTTTGTTATGGCCTCGCCCAATCTGCCCTTATCTATCTTTCAACCTCTTCTCCACCTGCACTAACAACACATGTTATTCGAATGCAAATAAAAACAAAAGTAAAGACCTGAGTTACCTCCCAAGAAACACCTTATTTAATGTCGTGGCACAACATAGTCCTCAAACATCAAATAATTCTCAAGGTTTGGGATGATATCACTAGGCAAAGTTCCCTTTTGCCTTAGATTTAGATGAGTGGCAATTTGACCTAGTTGGGTCTCCAGTTATTTGATCGAAACTGAATGTGAAGTCACTATTTGGGTTAAAGTGGAGAAGACATTTTTAAAATCCTTCAACACCTTATCGAATCCTTCAACCTTCTTATAGATCCTCAGAAGTAAGTCTTTCATCATACTTCCTTCTAAACCAGCCGGACATTTTGGGCGTGGACGCACGTATCTATTTGTGTCCAACTCCCTGTCTCTCAAATTTCCACCCCTCCAATCTTACCAACCACTATCTCTATCCTTGTTTTAACCTTGGTTCCCACCTTGAAGAGATAATTGTTGTGAGAACTCCCTACTTGATTTCTCAAGTATTTAACTTCTTCATTGTATAATGCCTCAAATTTGGCATTATCTGGGCACTTCCCACTATTTGTTCCAACCGCATTTAGTGACTTAGTTCCACCTCCCATGAAATTTTTGGACAGCAGATCGATTTGGGTCATCATCTTTGCTACATTCTCATCTCTTTCATGGTCCCTTTCAATTTGTTCTTTACTCAAGCCAACTTGTAGAAGGGGTGCTTGGTCTTCCCATGTATGCCATGCTGGGTTGAACTTAGTCATATCATGTAATAACAATGCCGCTACATCATAAGGTTACCTCATCAATCAACCATGGACCAATTGATCAGTTAGACTTTTATTAACTAAATCAAGGCTCTAATAAAAGTATGGCAGCTGCAAATTTTCTGGAACGCCATGCGCTGGACATTGCAAGAGTAACTTCTTGAACCTCAAGCATGTTTCATGCAAGGGCTTACCTCCAAGTATTTTGAATTCTCGATTTATATACGAAGTTTAACCATCTTCGAGGGTGGAAAGAATCATTCCAAGAAACCCTCTGTTAGCTCATCCTACGAAGTAATAGAATTAGTTGGTAACTCTGCCAGCCATCTTGTAGCCTCTCCCGTTATATAAAATGGGAATAGTCTCAGCCTTATGGATTCTTAGGAGATATTCTTGAACACAAAGGGTCCACACACCTCCTTAAAATTCCTAAGGTGTTCATGGGGATCATCATGAGATAGGCCCCAAAAAATTCCTTTCATCTGGAGAAATTGGATCATAGTACCTGTGATGTGAAACACTGTCCTCCCACTTTTAGGAGGTATTTTCCAAAAATTTGGCCCAAAAATTCACATCGCAACCTAATCGGTGACATTAGTCCGGCTCACCTAATTTACTCGATGAATTGCCCTTCGTTCCCTAGCTGAGCTTTGTGATGCTCTAGGCTTTTGGTGTTTGAACCTCAGTTTGAAAAATCCATTGAGCTAGCCTTTCTCATTCACCGTATTACCAAATACCACCTTAGTTTCCCGTTCGAGCATTAAATCTTTGCCTTGCATAGTATCACTTTGGGCGATGTGCTTCAGATCCACCATTTTCATTCGGCATATCACCCTATCTACTGGATTTCGTCAACCTTTTATGGGAAAACAAAGTACTATGCACTGTCATATTGGGCAGATTCTAGCTCATTCGGTGAGCCTCCCTTCATGCTAGGAGATCAAGAATGTTCATTTTGGACTTCTTTTGCATTTTGGCCATTCTTTCAAGCTTTAGTCCATGCCTTCTTTACTTGCCTGCACAGCTGCAAATCATCAATATTTTATTATAAAAGGTCAAAGTTAGGCATTGAGGACACCAATTATGAGCTAAATTGACCTTAAATGAGTGTAAATCTACCACATATGAGCCACTTACGATCAACATAACTCCTCTTCCTACTCTGAGCTGTCTTGCGTCTATCCTAATTCACCCTCACCTGCTCCAAAGCCTCGTGAATAATGTTTGTACCACATGGTCTAGGATCTGTAGCCTCAAACAAACTAATCATAGAGAGCCAACGCCTACCATATAAGGCTTCCAGCGGGGCCATCTGAATGTTAGAATTGTAGCTTTTATTGTACGCAAACTCCGACAAAGGCAAGAACTAGTCCCATTGACCTCCAAACTCCAAGACACAAACCCGCAACATGTCCCCAATGACCTTGATAGTATGCTCCAACTAACCACCGATCTGTAGGTGGAAAGCTATCTAAGGTCAACATGAGTGTCTAACTCATCCTGAAAAGTCCTCTAAAAGCAAGAAGTAAACTGAGCACCCCGATCTGATATAATAGAGACTGGCACCCCATGAAGATGAACCACCTCTCAAATGTAGATACGGGAAAACTTCTCGCTGTTGAATGAAGATCGAGCAGGGAGGAAGTGTAATGAGTTGGTGAATCGATCAACGATGACCAACCTGCTATCAATACCTCTAATAGTCCGAGGCAAACCTACCACAAAATCGATAGTGATATGATCCCACTTCCACTCCGTAATGGGTTATCTGTTGAACTCACCACCAGGTCTCAAATGATCTTCCTTCACCTGCTAACAACATAGTCTACAATATCTCTCCTCATGTCGGCAGACCAGTAATGTTCACTCAAGTCACGATACATCTTCGTGGTTCCCGAATGAATAAAGTATGTAGAATCAGGGGTCTCACGAAGTATAAGCTGAATCAAACCCCAAACTCTCGGAACACAGATACGGTCTGCAATCCTCAAACCCCCATTTGAATCCAAGATAACCTGACCGACATCACCTGCAAACACTCTATCTCAAAGTGCCACCAAGGCCTCATCCTCAAATAGCCGACTACATATATGATCAAATAGGGAGGGTTGAACTCCCACATAGGCTAAAACACACCTAGAATCTGAGACATCTAACCGAACCATTCGATTAGCTAAGGACTAAATGTTAAATGCAAAAAGTCGCCCCATAGTAGATAACAAGGCTAGATTACATATACTCACTGTCTTTCGACTCAAGGCGTCTACTACCATATTCGCCTTGCCTGAATGGTAGAGAATAGACAGGTCATGGTCTTTCATAAGCTCAATCTAGCGACGCTGCATCAAACCCTTTAGCTCATAATTTACTGAAGGCTTTTGTGATCAGTGTAGATCTCACAATGAACTCCATAAATATAGTGCTTCCGTATCTTAAGCGTGCAAAAAATAACCTAGTTGCGCTCATGTAGCCTAAGCTGCCTTTACGCATAAGCAATAACCTATCCCTCCTACATCAATACACAACTCAAACCAACACCAGATGCGTCAGAATAGACAGTGAAGCGCTCGTTCTCAACTGGAAAAGGCAATGCATGAGCAGTAGTCAGCAACTCCTCGAGATTTCGAAAGCTTAACTCACACTACTTAGACCACTCAAAAGGAACATCAAGGGGAGTCAACCGGGTCAAAGGTGTAACAATGGTGGAGAAGCACTCCACAAACCATTTGTAGTAGCCTACCAAACTGACGAACATCCGAACATCAGTAACTAAAGTGGGCCTAGCCCAATCATTAATAGCCTCTGTCTTTTCTGGATCTACCATGATGCCATCCTTGGACATCACATGCCCCAAGAATGGTACAAACTCAAGCCAAAACTCACACTTTGAGAACTTGGCATAATGCCACTGATCTCTCAAAGTCAGGAGCACAATCCTCAGATGCTGCTCATGATCACTCCTCCTTCATGAGTATATTATAATGTAATCTATGAAAACAATGACGAAAAAATGGATATACGGCCTGAACACTCACATCATCAGGTCTATGAATGCGGTAAGATATTAGTCAACCAAAAAGAAATCACTAGGAACTCATAGTGGCCATATCGATTCCTACATGCGGTCTTAGGGATGTCCGCTACCCTAAGCCTCAGATGATGGTAACAAGACATCAAATCAATCTATGAAAACATTACGACACCTTGAGGCTGGTCAAATAGATCAGCAATCTTAGGCATGGAGTAGTGGTTCTTCACCATCACCTTATTCAACAACATATAATCAATACACATGTGAATTGTACTGTCCTTCTTCTCCACAAAAAAGCACTTAAGGCCTGATGAATCCCTTACCCAAGAGTTCCTCAAGTTAAACCCTGAGATCCTAGATTTCTGTAGGAGCCATTCGTTATGGCAGAATGGAAATAGGTCGAGTATCCGACTCAAGTTCAATAGGAAAATCAATATTATGCTTTGGGGGTTGGCCACGTAGGTCACTAGGAAACACATCTAAAAAATCACGGACAATTAGAATAGACTCAACTCGAGGAAACTTCTTACTCACATAACACATAAGATAAATAAGACAAACACCCGCTAGCCACTAGCCTCTGAGCCTGAATAAAAAAGATAACTCCAACTAGTGTGCTACAAATGGAGCCCCGCCACACCACCTGGGGAACACTAGGCATGGCTAAATTAACAGTCGTAGAGAAATAATTTAATACCGCATAGTAGGGAGATAACCAGTCCATGCCCAGAATCACATCAATATCAAGCATATCTAATACCATACGGTCGACCCGATAGTCATGCCCCTGGATAGTAACTAAGCATAATTAAAACACCTGATCTGGTACTAAGGACTCACGCACAGAGGTCGACACATGCCACCACGTTGCCATAGGCTCAAAATTGATACCCATATGACAAGCATAATACATAAACACATAAGAATCACATCATCTGATTCCTTAGCCTTAACCCTCGTTGGGCCTGCATAAAAATAACCATTTTCACATCTGCACTGGCCATCAGTCCTACCACCTGATCTTCCCCCCCGGGGAACCATCCCGAATACCCTGCTTTCCACCACAACGGGCCTGACCCTGACCTCGAGCTCTAGCTGGAGGTACTGATAATAGAGCTAGAAGAGTTTCCTGTATCGCTGGAGCAATCTTTCTTTGCAAAGGGCAATCTCTGGCCTAGTGACCTAACTCATCAAAGTCAAAACAACCCAAAAATTATCTTCTCCCAAAAGAACGACCACCATGGCTTGAAGTACTAGCATGGGATCCATGACTCTTACTAGAGAAAACCTCAATCTAGCTATACTAATCACCCTTTGAACCCTGTATTGAGGCCTGAGCAGGCTGAATAGGCTGACCCTACTAAAAACACTGTCGACCCCTATGATATGCATCTCTAGGCTTGGAGCGGGACCCATTATAACTATCCTCATATCTAGCTCTCTTGTCGCTGCCCCCTTAGGCCTCATAAGGGAGCTACTCAATAGTATGGGCAATATGAACAACATCTAGAAAGGAGAAACTCGCTGAGACCATAGAGTCAGCCTCAATCTGCAGCTGAAGTTTCAACCCATACACAACGCACTGAAGCCTCTCCTATTTAGTAGGTAGAATCATGGTAGCATGGTAGGATAGGTCATGAAATGTCGCCACATACTCAAACACTACTGCAGAACCCTGCTCCAACCTGCAGAAGTGATCCCTAATGTGATCTCTAACATTGCGAATGATGAACTTGGGCAAGAAGGCCTCAGAAAACTCAATCCATGTGACTGGAGGAAACCAATCTTGACTAGTCTCAATAAAGGTACACCACCAGTACCTGGCTAGCCCATCTATCTGATGAGCTATGAAGTCGGCTCCTCTCAACTCCACAAGACCCAATATATGTAGTTTCTCATGGCAAGTAGTGTGAAACTCTAGGGCATCCTCACCTACAGCCCTAGAAAACCTTGGAGGTTATAACCTTAAGAACACTCCGAGCATGTTCTGCTCCTCTAGAGACATAGCTCTAGCCACAATAACGGGTTGGGAACCCCAGAGGCTACCCGAGCCTGTGGTATCTCTCATGAAGGCTTATCTTACTAAACTGGTGTGGGTGCAGGTGTCGATGCTGGTGTTGTTGCCTGCATCACTCCTCTAAGCACGTTCAAGAGATGAGTAATGACTGCCTAAAGATCTAGAACCATAGCCCCTTTTAGTGGTGGCTGAGCTAGTCTCGGCCCGGCCGGTTGCTCCAGATGATAGGCTGCTAGAGGATCCGTTGCAGGATCTGGATCTTTCTCTATAACTTGGGGTGGTGATGCACCCCTATCGAGCAAGGAGGTCGACCCCTACCCTGAGTCACCTCGTGGTATGTATGAGCCATCCTACGAAAAGAGTAAAACAAATGAGATTTCTAGAACCCAAGAAGACACAGGTTGCATGGAAGTCATACAAAAGAAAGAAATTCCTAAAGACACCCTGTAGCCTCTCAAAGATAGGACACAAATGTCTCTGCACTAACTAGTAGGACTATACCAGGTATTAGATATCTACTAGTGAGACTAGTGAACTTGGGATTGTAATACCAACTTGTCATGACCCGACTTCTCGATTCATGATGGTACCTACTAAGACCCACTAATAGGTAAGCCGACTCATACCTATAACGACAAGTATTGATTACAGGGGTAGAACTATACAAAAAGTAATATTAATAATAAGACAAGACATAGATCAAAATCAAACAAAAACTATAAACAAAGGAAACCCTCTAAGAACCGGAAAGTCACATGTACAAAACTCTCTAGTAAGATAAATACAAGTCCCAAAAGTGGACCACAAATAGTTGTCTCAAAGGAAAAAGACAAGCTAACATATGTACAGAAGGAGACATGCTGATCCACAACGCCAAGTGCTCACCCTCGTCTTCGACATCCACAAGCAATAAGAGACGACATAAACGATCACCGCTGGTAGCTGGTACTAAGCACCTACATCATGAAAAGATGCAGAGTGTAGCATAAGTACCAAAAAAAGATACTAAGTAGGCATCACAGGTTGACCGAGCAAGAAAGGTAAAGACAATCTATAAGATAGAATCTAGATACACGAGCATACCAAAAGTAAATATAAGTACAACTAAACTAAACCTAACTAGACACCACAAGCCTAGAAGGTACACTCATGCATAGGTTTAAATAAAACACGAACAGACCCCATAAGCTCGATGATGAGTCGGGGATTTTGACTCATTTAGGGCTTATTATTCAAGGATTTAGTGTCCTCAATGCCTATTTTATGCTCATAACTGATGATTAAATATGATCTGCAACAATGAAGGCTAAAGAGTAAGGCAAGGACATTAAAAGGCAAATAAGAGCAGAAAAAGCTAAAAAAGTTGAAGGAAAGCAAATATGGTACTCATCAAAGCCACTCGGCGAGTTGACGAGTCAACCTTCAGCTCGCCTAAAGTTCCAGCATGCCAGCCATGGATAAAACCAACTTGGCGAGCAGACAATTGGTTCGGCGACATGCCAAGGAGATCGGTGATGTTGACCCAGCTCGCCAAAAAGTACAGAAAGATTTGCTGAAAATCCATGCCAAAAAGGTGAGAACAGGAGAACTCGGCTCATCACCGACCAGTTCGGGGAACCCGACTTACTTCACTGAGTTGACTCCGTGCTGAAATTTTGGGAACATATAAATGCAATTTTGAAAAGAAGAGAAGGAGTTCCCATATTGTTCACTTCTGGGTTTTTTAGTTTTTACATTGTAGAACATTGTTTTTACATTTTGGAGTAGAGATTGTGAGATTTTTAGCTTAAATTTCAGTATTTGGGAACTGTAGATCATTGTCAAATCAGATGGAAAACTTCGTTGGTAACGATTTCTTATTTTTCACTATGCTTGGCTAAAATCCCTTTTCTTGGGGTGTGATTATGTAGTTGAATGCATTAATTAGCTAATGGGTGTTGTTAGCTACTGATTTTACTGTTGTTTTGAAGTGAGTTCAATTAATTGTTCATGTTTTGATTGAGAAAATGTAGTTGCAAATGCAATTCTAACTTAGTACTCTATACTTATTTGAGAAAGAGGTATTAGAGGATAATTATTAGCTGATAATTGTATTGATTGCATCTTTAGGACTCTAGCTTGAGAAAGTGGGTTTCATTGCATTCTTACAAATCCAACTTGTGAAAGTGGATTAATTAAGGAATTGGGATGTTCGATTCTTTTTTTGTTGTTGTGGTTTGAAAGAACTCACTTGAATCGTAGTAGTTAATTGAGAAATGGCTATTGCACTCAAAACCTAGCCTACCATCGAGATTCAACATCTTTGAGTAACTAGTAATCACCCATAATGCGAAATTAGCATTCAACCTATCACACTCCAAAGGTTCATTCTCTACTTGTTTACTTCCTGTTTTAGTTGTCGTAAATTGATTATCCAAATCCCCCCATTTGATATTAGTCATTGAGACTTTGAGGTTTACTTTAATGTTGTGAAACCTCTACTTCTACAAATGATTAGGACACAATTTTACTTCATAATTAAATTGTCTATTGTATCACTCCGTGTCGGATCGACCCCAACTCTTAGTTGGGTTTATTCATGTTAGCGACCGCCTACACTTAGAATTAGATGAAGTGTAGTTGAGCGTTATAAAAAATGGTGCCACTGCCGGGGAGTGGTGTTTAGAATTCTTTTATTGAAGTTTAGTCGTGAACTGATTTTGTTGTAGTTGAATCATCTTATTTGTGTTCTTTGTTGGCTGCTCTAAAACAGGTGAAAAGATGGGTGTAAATGGGAGTAATGCCAGCCAACTTGGTAACAACGATGACATCAGGAATTTGCATGATGTCAATGAGGATCAGTTGGGAAGTGCGGGTGCTATTCGATTGCCTCCTACTGTGGGTAATGTGGTATTTCATGTGACCAGCACAATGTTACCGCTATTGCAAATGAAGGTTCTCTTTGGAGGACTTGCTCATGAGGACCCTCATGAACACATCGGAAACTTCATGGATGTGTGTGGGCCATTTTCTTTCAAGAACATCACTCAAGAGTCAGTCCAACTTGATTTGTTTCCCTTTTCTTTAATGGGGGAAGTAACGAAATGGTTGAATGAATTACCAACAGAATCAATTACTTCTTGGGAGGAGCTCACTGATGCATTTTATGAAAGATTTTCTTCCTCCTTCGAAGATTGTCAAGTTGAGGGATAATATTCAGAACTTCAAGCGCATTGATGGTTAACCTATCCACGAGACATGGTTAAGGTTCCAAAAATGGTTGCTCCAATTTCCAACTCACGGGCTACCAGACAATGTATTCTTATAATATTTTTATCGGAGCCTCGACACGGTCAATAAAGGTGTGGCGGAGCAGCTCATTTGAGGAGGAATCATTAGACAACCGTTTGACATAGCATCAACCCTTCTTGAGCAGATGACGAAAATAAATCATGTATGGTACACTAGAGATTATCAGGTCTCTCCTTTGAAATTTTGACTGACAAAGGAACAAATAGAAAGTAACCAGGAGCGAGATGAAAACATGGACAAAATTATAACCCAAATGGACCTATTATAAAAATATGTCATGGGAAGCGACTGTAAGGCTTTAAATACAGGTAGAATTATTAGTGGTGTAAACACTGATGAAGCACACTTTGAGGGCATGTACAATTAAGAAGTGCATTTACTGTCGAACCAAGAGGGGGGTTCTCGTCCGAACTATCCAAGACCAGGTGGGAATCAAGGTTGGAATAGAGATCGAGATGATAGTTGGAGAGATCAAAACCACAAATGGCGTGGCTGTGGTGCAAATTAGAGGGATCGGGATGTCGATAAATATTGCTATGTGCCTCCCCATGAGCGTCAAAAGTGAAAAGAGCCAAAGGCTGATCCTGAAAACTTCTGCACCGAAGATATGCTTGCTCGTATTCTAAACAAAGTGGAAGGATAAAAAAATATGCTAAAGGAAATGAAAGATGACGTCTCTTATCTCAACCAAATGGTTACGTCACATTCGGTGTCTATTAAGCAGTTGGAAACACAGATGGGTTAGATTTCGGCTCAATTAAATCCAAGGCCAAAAAGGGGTCTACTAAGTAATACAATGGTTAACCCAAAGAATGAAGCTTGAAAGCATGTCTTCGTCGTGCCACGACGTTAGATAAGGTGCTTCTTAGGAGGCAACCCAATTTTTAGTTTATGTTATTTGAATAATGGTTGTTGGTTGTGAAGGTTGAAATTTCGTGTTCAGAAGTAGAAAGACAAAAGGGCGAGCTCATACCTCACTCAGCGAGTCGCCGAGTAGGTCGATGAGCCTAACTTACCTCACCTTTCTGATCCTTTGTAAGGGGTGTGTTCTGATGGTGTTGGCGGGCGAGTGATCCATTCGGTGAATGGCTTAGTGGATCAGCGACATAAGTGCTCATCACTGACTAAGGCGCGAGCTGAAGGGTCTTTTTTTTAATGATTTAAATCAAAACCTTCTATCATTTCAAACATTCCAACTCTTACGCTCCTTCAATTTTATTGTTTCGCATT
The DNA here is from genome assembly GCA_029582245.1 of Solanum etuberosum. Lineage (NCBI taxonomy): Eukaryota > Viridiplantae > Streptophyta > Magnoliopsida > Solanales > Solanaceae > Solanum > Solanum etuberosum. The sequence goes on along the minus strand of JAJONR010000652.1, from coordinate 9,844 downwards.
TAGTTCTAGCATTTTCATCATGTGGGTCCTTTTGTGTGAGCGGATTTGGTCGCATCTCTTTTCACCTTTGCACCCTGATCGATTGTTAGTCTTGAATTGAGGTTAGTTTTCTAGTATTTAGTGAAATTGGTGTTTAATGGTGATAAGCATGCATGTGAGTTGCTAGTAATTGTTTGGCTGGTTTGTTTAAATTTTTATAATTGCTCGTTGAAATTAGAATTGGGATTAAAGCATTATCGATTATGTGTTAGCCTAAAAATGTCGAATGTTATGCTTAAAATTGGGCGAATTGTGGTTGTTATGTGTTGGGTTTGTGAGGGTGAAGGCTGAGTAGCCCGTCCGTGAACCAAACAACTTGAATTTACCCAATGATGGAACAGGTAACGTCATTCTTATGGACAAAATCATTGTTCGGAGTGAATTTGATTAGAATGGGGTAAGTCCGAGTGTCCAAAACTTCTCGTTTATTATGGTTGGTTTTTAATCCCATTGATCCATCTCATGATTTCTTGATTTTTGAATGTTGTGATTGTTCTCTTGCATATTTGAGTATCGGTTGCGATCAATACCGATGACTTGAATAGTGCTCTTGATTGAACGATATGTTTGCGCAAGTCGAATGAGGCAAATTTGAGTTGCATAAGTCATGTGTGAACTCTTATCATCTCATTGTGACTAGTCGCTTGTCGAAGTGAGTCTTGTAATTATCGTTGCACGCGAGGTTAACTTGTAGAGTCATGATCGATGATTGTGTTGAATTTCTTGTGTGGTGAGGTTTTCTTGAAATATGTGCTTTGTAATACCTAGAACTTACCCCGTTGGTCCAATTGACTAGCATTGGTGAATGAAAGAAATGATCTTAGGCATAAATTTTTTAGAGTGAACCAAATTGCTATTATATCTCTTTGTGACCACCTTATGAGAGTGTAAACCTAGCTTGGAACCATTTGGGCCTAACCTTTTCTTTGGATAAAGCATGAACACATTTATCCCTTTTCCTCCTCACCTAAAACCTTCATGAAGCCTTGGTCCGTTTGAATAGTCAATTTAGACCAAAAGCCTAAGTTGGGGGTCTGGTGAAAAATGAGGAAATAAATTGAGCAAGAAGTTTGTGAAATTCACCTTTGAAGAATTGTGTTGAAAATGATGGAGCCCCTCCATATAAAAAAAGGGAGAAAGAAAGATAAGCAAAAGGAAAATATAGAAAAACAATTTTGCAATTTTTGCATTGGTGGAAAGAAAAAGGGTATCCAATGAGCCATACAAGAACTTTTGTGCTTGTAAATACCTAGGGTGGATTGTGAAAATGAAAAGAGTGAAAGAAACTGAGAAGAAGTGAAATTCAAGCCATGTTTCATGAAGATAGAAGTCACTATGACAAAATGATCATACCTTTACCCTCAGCCCTATTACAAGACTTGAAAGACCTTGGTGATCTTGCATAAGCCGAATAATACGTTGATCGGAAAATACGGGCAAGCTTATGGGTAAAATCATGCATGTGTTTATCATTGAGAGTGTGAGAGTTGATTTTGATTCCATAAGTTATAATCTTTGATAAGCTTTGTGAGAGCATGGAATCATTCTTGATGTGTGGGCCTTCAAATACTCTTGTTGAACTTGAATTTGCATTTGAAGAGAGCATTGTGAGCTTGACCTCTATTTGATGATGGCTAGTCATGGTTTGAAACGTCTACTGCACAATTGAACATTGCATGTGTAGATTGAACCTTGTGTGCATTCATGTTGAGTATCAAGTAGCACTATTTGTAGACATCCCTCTTGGCATGATTGATCTAGTGTTTTACTTGAAGACAAGCAAAAGTTTAAGTTAGGGGTGTTGATGAGTCGTGAATTTCGACTCATTTAGGGCTTATTATTCAAGGATTTAGTATCCTCAATGCCTATTTTATGCTCATAACTAGTGTTTAAATGTTGATCTGCAGCAAAGAAGGCTAGAGAGTAAGGTAAGGACATTACAAGGTAAATATGAGAGAAAAAACTTGAAAAAGTTGAAGGAAAGCAAAGTTGGTACTCGCCAAAGCCACTCAGCGAGTCGCCGAGTGGACCATCAGCTTGCCTAAAGTTCCTGCATGCCAGCCCATGGACAAAACCAACTTGGCGAGCAGACAAGTTGTTCGGTGACATGTCGAAGAGATCGGCGATGCCGACCTAGCTCACCGAAAAGTACATAAAGATTTGGTGAAAAGCCACGCCAAAAAGGTGAGAATAGGAGCACTCGGTGCATCGCTGACCAGTTCGGCGAACCCGGCTTACTTCGTCGAGTTGACTCCATGCTGAAATTCTTGGAATGTATAATGCAATTTTGAAAAGAAAAGAAGGAGTTCTCACATTGTTCACTTCTGGGTATGTAAGTTATTTACATTCTAGAACATTGTTTTTACATTTTGGAGTAGAGATTTAGAGATTGTGAAATTTTTAGCTTAAATTTCAGCATTTGGGAATTGCAGATCGTTGTCAAATTAGATGGAAAACTTCGTTAGTAACGATTTCTTATTTTTCACTATGCTCGGCTAAAACCCCTTTTCTTGGAGGTGCGATTATGTAGTTGAATTCATTAATTAGCTAATGGGTGTTGTTAGTTACTAACTTTATTGTTGTTTTGAGGTGGGTTCAATTAATTGTTGATGTTTTAATGGAGGAATTGTAGTTCCAAATGTAATTCTTGCTTAGTACTCTATACTTTCTTGAGAAAGATGTATTAGAGGAGAATTATTAGTTGATAATTGTATTGAATGCAATTTTAGGAATCTAGCTTGAGAAAGTGGGTTTGATTGCATTCTTACAAATCCAGCTTGTGAAAGTGGATTAATTAAGGAATTGGGTTGTTCACTTGTGTTTTGCTTGCTGAAGTTCGAAAGAACTCACTTGAATCGCAATAGTTGATTGAGAAATGGCTATTTCACTCAAAACCTAGCTTACCCACCGAGATTAAACATCTTTGATTAACTAGTAATCACCCACTACACGAAATTAGCATTCAACTTATCACACTCCCAAGGATCATTCTCTACTTGTTTACTCCCCGTTTCAGTTGTCATAAATTGGTTACCCAAATCCCCCCATTTGATATTAATCATCGAGACTTTGAGATTAACTTCAATGTTGTGAAACCTATACTTCTACAAACTATTAGGACACAATTTTAATTTATAATTTAATTCTCTACTCTATCACTCCCTATGGGATCGACCCCAACTCTTAGTTGGGTTTATACTTGTTAGTGACCGCCTACACTTAGAATTGAATGAAAGGTAGTTGAGCATTATCACCCGACAGATACACAATATAGCTAAGTGTATAAGAAAGAAGAGTAATCCAAACCCGACTCCAAGAGCATTAGTCGGGCTGCAAACCCAAGTAACCAACTCCCAGCTTAGCTAGAAAAAGTGACAATCAACTCAACCAGTCAACTCCCAGCCCAGCTAGCAAGAGGGACAAACAACCTAGGCCGCCCAGTCATACAATCAACTCCTACGACATCGACCACCTAGCTAGAAAGAGTTTCTCGGGGGCATTTCAACTCCATAGAGGATCTCAGATATCTGGGCCGCCTATCCAGCTAGCCCACTCCATAGGGAATTAGCCACCTAGCTAGCAAGAGTTCCTAGAGGGTATCAAATTTGGAAAAGACCTCAAGTAGGCTCCAAGCCACTATGGATCCACGTCCACTTCTGAAAGTATCACAAAAGGCTCCAATCATGAAGTACTCCAATCCGCAAAAAGCATGTAACCTCTGTTAAAGCATTTGAGTCACAGAAGTTAGGAGAGACGATAGAAGGACCAACAAGTTGTGCAAATGCCTATGTTAAGGCTCATGCTATCAACACAGGTCTGCTATTCAAGTCTACAAGGACCTAGTCCATCCGAGGGGTATCTAAGAAATACCAAAAATACATGGTGCTTAGGTCTAAGGCAAGACTAGTCTATCCTAGACTAAGGCAAAAACATGTTCCAAAAATAAGTAACAAAACAAGTAAATGACATATCATGCCACAACACACATGTAGACCTCTACAGGCATGGTACTAATAATGCTCAAATCACTATACAAAACTAATCAAAAGAGTGAGCGGTCGTCGTAAATAAAAAACCAACAAAGTGTCGGTGTGGAATCGCAAAATGAATGGTATACAATTAAGAATTTAACTAGAGAATTAACAAAACATTAATTCAATTGAAGTTGAAATAAAAAAACAAATAGGTGGAGAAGTCCACCAACTTTAACAGAACTGATTCAGACACCCAATTAACAATATGGAAACAATAGAAGATTCACTAAACTAAAGGACATTAGGGGTGTGGGGATTAAATGTTGATTTCAATTAGTCCATAGTAAAGTTGCTCCTTACAACTAGTTAATCAAAAATAATCTAGGTCATCATAATTGATCCTAATCTTCTTTCGATCTCAAAGCATCCTTGCATAGAATCTCCTTTCGGTCTCATCTATATGTCATTCAAAACAACCCAAAACTTTAGATCTGCAATCAAGTAACCTAAACTACCACTATCGAACAGATTAACCACTTATCTAGGTCCTTTCGAGCACCATTACAAGATTCAAACTAGAATTAAATTGGCAACCTTAATTCATGATTTAATCCCTTGGCAATCAGAAAAACTTATGATTGACAACCATAAAAATAGGGTAATTCAACAAACGTAGTAAATTAAATTAATATCCAACCCCATAATCACACCCTAAGAGATTGGGGTTTCGGCCACACATTGCAAATAGTAAATATATTATACCTTGCAAGAAATCATCCATCGGTATCATGAAATTGAGTATTTTATAGCAGACCCACTTCAAATTAAACCCCAATGTTTAAATTAAAGTTCACAAAATTGAAAGCTTCAACAATGAGTGGTCTCACTCAATAGAAATTTTTTCTCTCTCTTGAACATTCAAACTTTTTATCTTAAATTTTCCACACAAGTTTCTCTCTCCTCTGACCTATTTATAGTTTCCCCAACTGCATTTGGTGAATTGCCTATGTAACACCCCAAATTCAAAAAAGGGTAATAAGGCAATATTCAGGAAGTTGTAGGTGCCATCCACTGAGGCCAACCATGGCTCGTGGGTAGGACCACGGACAGTAGTGTGGTCCATGGACTGATCACCCTAAGGTCTGCAGAGGCTCAGGACCACGGCCTGACCAACAAACTGTGGGTCAGAGCACGGTCCGTGGTTCACTGGTCCATAATTCAGCTACTGAAAACGAACGATGGTCGTGCAGGACGGCCCGTCGTCCTGACCATGGTCTGTCGTCAGTGGTTCATCGGTGGTGGGCTGGGGAGTTAATTTCAGGGGCAGTTCGGTCTTTTTCAATTTTTTTTATTCCTATACTACGTTGTTTTACCCTTCACTAAGACCCCTATATAATGATTCCAACCCCCAAATTAGTTCATTCACTTCATTCTCTTCAAACTCACCAAAAAGAATAACTCTCAAATAAATCTCTCTCTAGAAAGCTTGAAGAAGAAGGATTCAACCTAGGGTTTCAAGTCAAGTGTCAATTCCTTCATTGAAGATTAGAAATTGGCTTCAAGGTATGATAGTTTTCATCCATGGATTCCTTCCATTCACGGATTTTCCAAATTCCTCTATTTTCAAAGTTAGAATTCCCCAATTAAGTTAAGGTTTTCTTCAATTGTCATGGGTTCTCTTGATTATTGATTTAAATAATTGAATTATGATTTCTTATGGATGAATTGATGAAATACTATGATTTTATGATGATTTTCCCATGAACCCATGTAATCCCCATGTTATCAAGTTATGGTCATATGATGTGAGATTTGGATTATAAAGGAAGAGTTTTATGAAATTGAGTATATATTGATAGAGTTACATGAATTTATGATGAAATCCATATCTAACCCATGTTTTCTAAATGTTGATGATTGAAAATGGGTTTTGAACCTTTAAAGATAAATTATGGAATAATGCATATTCTTATGAAGTCTATACAAATCTTTTAAGGATGCTTTGAGAGTAAAGTATCAATGATGATGATGTTGATGTGTTATTGAAAGGATTTTATCATATAAACACAAAAGCATGATATGAAAAGTTTTCTCACATAATAAGGATTCTAAGGTTGAAAGGTCTTCTCACCTAATTGAATCAAAGAATTAAGAGCTATCCTAATTACTTAACTTGGATTGGTTATTGAATGATACCTTTTCATGGATTATGACTTAGTTTGGATTGGCAAGATGACACGCCTTTCAATGGATAATAAGAACAAGTAAGAAATGACTATTCCGTTGTATTTATACTTAATCTCGAGAGGATATTGAGATGGAAGCTCTCTCGTTAGAAAAGGTTAGGTTTCTAGAATCAATCTCCTTATCCCTTACCTATGTGTCCCCATAGGATGATTGTCTAGATAGACATTAGCTAGTGGATCCACCTAAGCTAGAAGTTCATGGTCCTTACTTTGGCAAGTAGGATAACCTTTTTCGGTGTGGGAGACACTGGGGATCATGTTATAGATCACATGGTATCTATGTTAGTTAAGGCTAATTCCCCACATTAATAATGAACTAAGGTTACTTCAAGAAATATCTCAGATGTGTTCAAAGGCTTTAAATGATGTTAGCTTATATTGACCATGTTTTATGACTTATGTTTTCTAACTCTTTTATATCATGTTTTAGCTTGGTCAACTGCATGTCATGAAATGTCCCTTTTCAGCATGATTTAAATGTTTTATGCATAGCTATCATACTTGGTACATTGTTTTGTACTAACACATACTCTTTCCTACATTTCCCCAAATGTAGGGTCCGACAGTCAGGTATCTTAGTTTTATAGCTAGTGGTTGATTACGAGGTTCTCAAGATTTGGTGAGTCCTCATGCTTCGAGGACAGACTTTCATTGTTTCAGTTTACTTTTTATATTTCCAGTTTTGGACATGATGTATGGTCTAGGCCCAACTTCATTCGATTGTAATAGATGGCTATTGAGACAAGTGTTTTAGACTTCCGCTTTTCCTTTATAAAACTATTGGACTTGGACTATTGTTTTACTTCTTTTGTTCTATTTCTTATGTTATGTATGCTAAGTGTCTTGTATGGGGTCTCTCGGGGTCCTATACACCATGTTACATCTAGGGGGTACCCCTGGGTCATGATAGCTTATCTTTCTTTGGTTCAACATTTTCTTGCTTCAGGCTTCATGTGTTCGAGTCTCATTAGGCGATCCCATTTGAGTTCACTTTTGTAACTTTGGCCATTCTCCAATTGTCACCTTATATCTCTCTTTGAACCATCATTTTATTTGCAAACCCTATCAGATTCGGCAACATCCACTTATATTGCCTTGTGTCTTTCGGTGGATCGCCATTCTTGCTCCACTTCAGTGATTGACCTTGAGGATTGACTCACTGCATTGTCAACTTAGGCGGTCTTAGGTTTCTTTGAGAACTCGCCAGTCTTGTTAGGCTATCAACCATGTGTAGTTCGCACTTCTTCTTTGCATTTCTAAATATTCTTTCAAACATCAATATTTGCCTTGTCCATTCACCTTCATCTCTGCAAATCATCTACATATCATCAGAATAGGAAAAAATTAGGCATCGCGGACATTGATTATTTAGCTTGATAGACCTAAATGAGTGAAAATCCATTACTCATCAACACCCCCAACTTAAACTTTTGCTTTTCCTCATATAAATCAAGAAATCAAAAAGCTCAATAAGGTTGTCTATGACAATACTTAATGAAAGCTAACATGCAAGTGCCACAACAAGATTACTATCAATAACATGTTACCCTCAATCATGATCAAAAAGCTTCAAATGATGACTAGCTAGTCGCAACACAAGCTCTAGATCACTTTAACTTCTTGTCTAGTGGAGGAACATACTTCAACAAATGCATTCAAGTGCTCTCACATCAAGAACGATGCCACTCTTTCATAAAGAAAATCAACAAAGTTATAAGGAATCAATGCAACTCTCACTCTCTCAAAAGAGAAATACATGAAAGCCTTGTCCCATATGTTTACCCATATTTTCTAATCATCACATAGCCTAGTTCATGCAAGATCTCAAGGGTCTTTTAAGCTTGGAATAGGGCGGAGGGTTAAGGTATGGCCAATTCGGATTGGTGACTTTACCTCTTCAAAGAATTGTTGCAATCATCATCACCCCTTTTCTAGTTCTTTACCTTTTTTTTATTAGAGAGCTCAAACATTGACTCTTTATTTACTTTACTCGCTACCCCCTTTATATCATTCACTTCTCTTTTTCATTTTAATTTTTGGAAAGCATTTTCACAACAATGACTCTCTTTTTTATAAGGAGAGGTCTCCTCTTTTTGCAACAATTTCAAAGTTGAGCCTTATTTCATGTTCTTTGCACTTCACTTGGCTTTCATTCTTCCTTCCTTTCCATACCCCAACTTAGTCTTTTGGCCTAAGTAGGCTGTTCAAACATTTTAATCCTTCAAAAATGAGTTTTGGTGAGAAGGTAGGGATAATTTTGTTCAAGAGGCTTTCTTTTGGTTGCAAACAAATAGGATAGGCTTAAATGGTGCCAAAATGGATTCACACCCTCACAAGGTATCCACAAAGGATTATGGACAATTTTGTTCCCTTTTTAAATTGTTGCCCAAGATCATGCCTGCATTCATCAAGATTCAAACATTTGTTCTAACAAAGCAAATTCTAGGATTCCACATGCATGCTTTCAAGTAAGACCTCACCACACATGGCACTTTGAAATACACTCATCTAGCAAATCCTGAAAAGATCAAAAGTGTATATACGATGTTCATTGCAAGGCTTACATCAAAACACAGTTAGTCGATAAAAGATTCAAGGAGATCGCTCAAAAGTGCAACCACATCGATTTCATTCTCGCAACACCAACCCTATACACCATGCTAATCATGAGTACTATTCAAGACATCGATATTGAAGACAATCGATCCTCAAATTGTTATCAATGAAAACTTCAAGCATTTCATGATTTAAAAGTCATGGGGAGTTGCCACATCAAGAGAGAAAGAAACAGAAATAAAGAGACAAACTTTAATCCAAAAAAGCACTCAAATATAAAAAAAAAACTATAAATATTTAAAACTTAAAATAACAAATACAATCAAATGGAGAATATTGGCACGAAGACCCTCGCCCCACCAAAAGTAAAATGCAGTTTTAATGCCCAGAAATATTATAAAGAGATGAGGATAAAAGCACTCCTTAATTAGTCATTGAGATTGACATTCACCCACTTGTTTAGAGAATTGCCGAGTAAGATTAGATTACAAATGAGGCCTGTGTTGTGGGGCATTTTTTGGTGGACTTCACTGTCATCGCCCAACGCACCTGGGCGAATCGCCATTCTTTCCATGGATGCCGCTGAACTTACTAGTGTGCTTCCCATTTTGCATGCAGGATTACTCGGACTGTAGTGAGTCAGCCCAATAGCGTCAGCACATCGCCAAATAGGTGCTGCTCATTGCTGAAAAAGACAGTAATAAAAAATTTACAAAAATGGTTTATAGAATTATGTGAAAAACATAAAGAAGAAATAAAAATGGAAAGGGTACTAGTAAAAAATTTAGCTTGTTGTAAAATAAAAACAGTACCCCAATTTGGATGCGATGATAAATATTATAAAAAGAAAAGAAAAAAGAATTAGAAGCAGAACAAGAAATAAGATTAGCAGAAGAAATAGAAAAATTTAAAGAAAAATTACAAACTAAAGAATTAAGAATAGATGAAATAAATGATGGAAACACAGATACTGATGTAGAAGAAATATACTCAGTAAACAGTGAAACCTATACAGAAATGCTAGAAGAA